>MVJL01011760.1:0-261297 GCA_002156465.1 Macrocentrus cingulum | reverse complement strand
GTCCCGCGTTGTACCCGCTTTATACCCACATGTCCCGCAAGTCGCAAAAATCATTTTCATTTGAAACTCCCTGTACATTTAGCTCCCTATTAAGTCCCCCAGGTCCCGGATTCTACACCACAGTTTGAAACGCCCTGTATATTTAAGATCTCGACTTTGAATTTTTCACAATTAAATCTATTTTATCAGTTTTTAACCTACAATAACTAACTATTAATTATATTTATAGAACTTAGAGACGCGAAACTAATATTATCGATATAGCCAATAAAATAGGGACTGTTTTTTAACGTTATGTGACGGGTACTAATTAAATTATGTAGATTAAATATGTTTATTCTATATGTAAACATATATTTTTCCAGGAAGTATAATTTTTCTCTATCTCTAATAGTTCACTTGATAGAAGCGTCTAAAAAATTTAATTTTTTAAACAAAGAATTAAGAAATTTTATATAAATTTTATACAAATTTCCAAATATATTGTCCTGACAGTAGATTGTTTTTAAAAATAGGTAGGGCAATCAACTGCATATTAATGTGTGACTAGATAATTTATTAATCCACTTAGAGATCCGCCGAATTAATATAAAATTGTCTCAAAGTAGTTAAATAATGTTTAGTTGAAATTTCAACTAAACATCATTTAACTACATTGAGACAATTTTATATAATTATACGCTGTCCTTGTAAATATATTTTGAAAATATTTGATGTTAAATAATATTATTTATATTTATAAAGGACAGTGAATGGCATTTTTTTAGCGAGCGAGTCCGTAGCTTATAGGTAACGTCCGTGTTCCCCAAGTCGTAGGTCGTAGGTTCAATCCCGGTTAGGCGCGAAATTAAGGTAGGTTTTTTCTTCGTCGGTTAGGTCAAGATATAATCACTGAGACGATTCCCGATTGTAATAATCGCGTATTATTTTTTTTTAATTAATTAGACGATATTTTTACTGTGATATTAGAGAGATATATGTTACAACGGTCGAGCAAAAGAACGCGCAAGTACCGAATGGAGCCCACAAAGCCCGAAATGGCAGGTCCCAAATAGTACCCACAGCTCCGAAATAGGAAATAAGCCGGTGCTATGGGTTCTAATCGGGACCATAATTTACATTTAAAAACTTGGCAACTAGTACCCGAGAACGCGGGACCTGGGGTACTAGTTGGATTATTATTTTTCGACTCGGGTCCCCAAAAAATCCTAATAGAACAATAATCACAGTATTAACAACTAATAATTTGTGCAATGCAGGGTGTCCTTGAAGATATAAAAATAAATTGAAAGAAAAATGAGCGAAAAAAAAAAAAAATGAGAAATTTCGTGAACAATAGAAATGCCTAAAACAATGAAACAAGACCTAATAAAATGAGAACCCCCTGTGCTTTTTGAGTCGCGACAGACTAAAGAACAGACGTGTGGGATCTCGTGAGCTCCCACGATCCGCCATTGTGCGTGATACCCATCTACGTCATTTTATCCCCTCTCCCTTTGCAGCAAGAAGAAAAAAATTCTAGCATACTGAATAAAACCAAAAAAAAAAAAATCGAGTAAAATTCAAATATCATCAGATCTGCTCTGATGTGTGTCCTGTCTGCAAACTTGCTTTAGAAGCTTGATGGCACACTACTGCAAAATCTATGAAACGTCAATAATGCCATGACAAGCTGTACTACTGAAGAGATCAAACAGCTTACAAATCAAGTGCCTGCGACAAAGAGGATCATGGGGATAGGAAGAAAGCTCTAATGATCGCCGCAGGGCTTTTAAATTTTCCCGCCAATTGCTGAAGTCTAGGGGGTGTGTGTGACATCTCATTGTATGTCTCTATTTACCTTGAGTTAATTATCGCAATTTCTCTCTGTGTGACGTTTCAAGCGGAAAACTCGCTTGATTGGTGATTCAGTGTGCAATTTATAAGTTTCATGAAATTTTAAGCGCAATTTTGAGGCTGTATATATCACGCACGATTTTTTTTTTTGATGGATTCGCGTTGTTTAGTGATTTCATGTTGTCGTGGCACACCCACTTTACCGCATTACTTGATGCCGATTCACGACGGCGCGAATCAGCCAAGCGTGCTTCCACTTCTTGTGCTGCTGCCGTCGGTCGCGTCCCGCCTGACCTCTCCCCCCCCCCTCCCCCTGGGCCCCGCGCCGGCGTCGCCATCTAGTCCTTCGCGTCGCTATCCCCACTCTAGGCCCATTTTGCTCCTGGCATTGTCAATTTCTACCAGAGAGGTCTTCAGCGATATAAAATTTTATATATAGAAAAAAATTGCGAGAATTTTTTTTTTCTTCCAATCTCGATCTATTAATAAACAATAATCATTTAACGGTTTTTCAGAGTCAATTATTAGGTGATTATGGCATAATTATACCCAACTAATTGATTTAAAGTAGGATCGCAAAAAAATTTTAATTAAATACTACGTCAAAAGAATTACATTAGACTTGAAATGAAAAATGCAGATATTTTTTTTTCACAAACATTCCAATAGCATATTTTTCGTATTATTAATTCTAAAATACCATCACGTCATGTCTGGCATGAAAAATTCGCCTTTTATAACGAATTATTTGATGATCTAACTGTCGAATTTATTGAAAATTATTTTAAAAATTGTAAATATGTTATATATAAAAAATTAAAATTTCTGAAAATATATTCCAGTTTTCGAGGCATAAAAAACATGTTTGAATGATTTTTAGTGATTGAAGAATTGAAAAATAATATTTTTTTTTCTAATTTTTTTTTTTCACGTTCTATTTAAAGATTTAAAATATGTATACAGTTTTAGTGGGACAATTTTCGTTAGTGTTGTCATTGCAAATACACCACGAAGAATAAATACAAAAATGTTTTCTTCATTCAACATGGAACATAATGGAGAGACAAATGTAATTCGTTGCGGCTATTCAACGAGGTCGACAGAATAGAAATACATACATAAATATACACGTATATATATATGTATATCGTGGACGCTTCACACAACGGTGACGTCAGCGTGTCACGCCTGGCTGGCCACGAGTCGCGCCATCAACATCGCACGCGGACGAAAGACCAACGCACGAATCCGACAGTTCTCTCGTTAAAAAAAATATAACGATGGAACAAAAAAAATACGAATAAACACAATGCACATATGCATACGTGCTATATATATATATATGAAAGAGCAATTATACCCAAGCAAGACCATTGTTTGGAAATGATTTTACTTTTTTTTATACATATTTATTTTTCTAGTTTATAGACCTCCAAAAATATTTAATTCGCCAAGAAAAAAAATATTTTTAACTCAACGAAAGAAAATTCCTCAGTTGTTGAAAATTGAATTTTCGCAAAGTATAGTTTTTTTCGACTCCGAGTATTTGGAAGAGTAATTTTTTCGGATTAGATAAATCTGATATGGATGAACGATGTCGGTGAAGGGGAAGTAATGGAGTCGAGTGAGAACACAATGGATACACTGCGGAGTGCTATATAGATGTATATATTAGAGTGGAAAGCGTAGGTGTTCGCCAGGCGTGGTACACCAACAGGCGGGACCTCGTCAAGAGCAAAGAGGTCATGCAGGAGGTGGAAAAAGAGATGTAGAAGTAAATATCTCATGTGTGGATTGGACAAACTAAACTCCACCCGCATATATATACTTGTATATCATTTTTTTTTTATTACACCTCATCAAGGACAAAGGCAACGACAATTCTTTTTATTTTTTACGATGTTTGTATGAAATAAATTCTCGTGGAAATATTCATTTATCTAGAGAAACCATATTGCAAAAAAATTTATTCATTCAAAATTTAAAGAAAAAAATTTTTTTTTCCCAAATATTCGTAAAATATTTTCGAATAAAAAAACTTATTTATTTCAAAATAACTCTATAGATGAAATGAAAAAACGTAAATATAAAAAAAATTAAATTCAACGCATAATTAAAATTTTCTTTTGAAATATGGCAAAATATTATGCATCAGAAATTATATTTAAAAACAAGGGTGTTCTTGCCATAAATTGATTTCTTTTCCTATTCAACAAGTAAAAAAAAAAATATATATATATATATACAAAAAAAATTTTTATCCAGATTGCTCAATTGTATACACGACGTCAATTGAATTTATATCTCCAAATTGAAGATTTGTCCACCATTGAAAAAATTTTCCTCGACTATACATCCCCTATTTCAAGGAACAATGACATACTAAAAACTCATAGGAATATTCTTACGATCCTAACCTTCAAAAATAATACATAAATTAATTATCATAGAGAATAAAGTCCTTCAGACACTTAATCAATTTTTATCAAAGTTGAATGAGAATCTAGTAGCCAATTATAGAGGAAGATGAGTCATTAGAGATTAGTCATGTGTCATCTTGTAGCAAATAATAGGATAGTTACAATACAACTATCGAGAAGTTTTTGTTATAATCAACTGGGAAATAAAATCTTCATGACACAAAAAATTAATAAACATTTCCCCTCCCCCTCCCATCTTTTAATAAAAAATATTTCCCCACAAAAAGAATTTTCTTCCAGCCTTAAAAAAATCTGCAAATTAATGTCAAGCCGATGCTTACAAAAATAAATGTAAATTTACATTATTATTTTTTTGTAGTACAAAGACATATATATTAAAAAGTGTAGCAACAACATATATGCGGAGAATCGACATGCGATCCTCTGACAAGACGCGAAGGGGGCAAATAAATACCGTTAGCCACATGCCCCCCCCCCAGGCAATTGGCTATAATCTGATTGTATCTTTTGTTTTTTACCCAGCTCGTCTCGCTCGCATCAGAGCAGAAGCAGCAGCAGCAAAGTAGCCAGTTCTCTTTCATTCCCTTTTCCTCGTCCAGGCCTCCCCGTGCACCAATATCACTCTACCACATATTTATGTATATGTGAGGCGAACATGCCAACCTGTTCCTGCGATGTACATGCCCTTTTATCGGCCACATACACACGACAAAACTCTGCATCGAGACTCCGCGCATTGGGGATGATGATAAAAATACGAAAAAAACAAATCAATTGAAAATCACGAGTGAAAAATCGATTCAACGTCATCTTTAAAACACACAGACCTGCTCACAAACTCTATAAAACATCTATTTTCCACCTGCAGAGCGAGAAAAAAAATGTCTATTTTTCACAATTGCTATTGAAATGCTATTTACACTTGATATACAAGAAAATAGAGTATCTGCAATCCCACGATCCTAGTCAAGAGACTTGCTACACGATATATATTACAACAGAACCGTTTTAAGCCGGATATCGGCGACGCACGAGTGAATTATATACGCGCAAATCGGTTCTACTGGTTAGTTGACTGTAGAACGTCCGGAACCATTCACTGAAAGAGAGACAACTCTCTCATTCATTTCCGTCTAATTTTATTCCGCATTATTCTCTATTTCACATTGCAAGGGATTCATCAATATATTCTTGCATGAATATACATCACAAAGTTACGTGGATACCCGCGCAGAGGTAGGTATAGGTATATACGAGGCAATAGCTGCCTAATTAAATGGACCTGAATTAAAAGAAACATTTATCTCTTGTGTGCAGTGATTATCTGCTACTTCTCATGTTTGCTTCGTTATATACGAAGAATCGTTAATTAAAACTTTCTTCAGTCTCCTCACATGGCTCATTCATTAAATTCTAAATTTTTTATTTTGTTTACCCTAGTGTTTATTTTTCAAAGGATGAATTTTTCCAATTGGGGAAAAAATTAAAACATAACTAAAAGACAGAACATGTCTGACAATGTAAAAACATAAATAAAAGTGAAAAAGTTTAAAAACTATAACACCTACTAAATATATTATTTATGTTGATTTTTAGAGCTTTAGGACGAAAAAAAAATTTTTTTTTTTTTTTTTAAAAAGGAAACCTTTAGATATTTTAGCGTATTTCAGTGATTTTTTTTATTTTTCAGTATAATAACTTCGTAAATAAGCTAAAAAAAAAAAATGAAATTTTCCGCAGCTCCCTCAGTTTTTGAAAAATTTCTGATTTTTTCTAGAGTTGATTTTTCAAAATATTTCAAAAAAGAAGCAAAAAAAAGGCAAAAAATTTTTGTAGAGAATTGAATTTCTAGTCATTTCACTCAATGATAACATTTTCCATTATGTCGATCATTTTTTTGAGTTATCGCGCGACATTAATGAAAAAAAGGCATTATAACCTTGCGATTTATCCCAAAATTTCATGACCAATTATATATATTTTTTGATGATAACAGTCGATGAAAAAATTTTATAAAAATCACTGTCTCAAATGATTTCACCTTGGTTCTACCTTAAGGGAGAGAAGGTAAAAAGTATGGATGAAATGGCTGCAACTAGAGGACATAAATGTTTTACCGCGGTGTGCAACTAAATAGACGATGATTTATACGAGCGAAAGGGCCTAAGCCTCGTAAATAAATACTATATATAGTTGCCGGAAATAGCAACTATAGTGTATATAGCTATGTGTATTGAGAAACTGCGCGACTTTCTTTTGCCTTTTAACCATAATACATATATATATATATATCGCTGTGCGCGCGTACGGCGTCCGTGGAACGAGAATCCGTAGAAGCCGATTGAAGAAATGACCCGAGCAGATGTTGAACTGCCTCATCTCGAGCGCATACACATAATCAGTGTATATACGTGTGCGGAAAAAGAGGAGAAAACAACAAGTCGAACGCGAGAGAAGAAGCAGAGACCAGAGGAATAATAAAACGACAACGAGATGAAGAAGCAAAGAAGGTGGAGGTTGCAAGAGACGAGCTCACCCGTTCCTTTCTCACTCGACTTATAAATAAATCTCGATCGCGTGGCTCCAATCCCCACTCGCCACGACCGCGCGCAACCAATGCCCCCCACTCTGGCATCCACGCGAACGTCGCGCGCTACCAAGCCAGTTGCACAGGTGCGCTATTAAGCCGTGCACCTCAGCGCCACGTCAAAGAAACATAAAGAAAACCCTACAGCATCATTCTAGCATCAGAGACTATATATCCACCATTACCCGCCGCAGACTCTCCTGCCATCTTCGTAAATCCAACCTCCAATTTACGTACATTAGCCATTTAAATTACTCCAGATTTTTATCACTCATTCTCATGCGCCCGCTGTTCCACATTCACAGCGTAACAAAAAAATTCTGCCAATCACGTTGGAACATTTTTTATTTCTATGTTGAATTATAGCTGTTTTATATATAGGTGACAAAAAATCGCAAGTTCGCTCTGAGAAGTTGATTAAAAATGCCGTATAATTGATATGTTTGGAAAGTTATTTCTGAGGTGTTCACTAGAGTGTGGTTTAAGGGAGCAGGCACTCTGTAGGAAACTTGTCTGATCACATACAGAAAATATTGGCTGTTTCTACTAGCGCTAGACGCGCGCTATGCTACCCCCTCGCTTTCGCGTGTAAAAACGTGTAGGTAAAATATTTTGCCTTTAAATATGCATTGTATAGGTATTGACTATGAATTTATTGACTTATAAAAAAATGTTTTAACCCATTTTACCGGGAAATAAAGTTAATAATAAAGAAATACATGTTTGAAAATCGGAAATTTTTATAACAAAATATTTCTTATAAATTATTTTCTTCAAAATAATTTTGATATTAAAATTCAATCTAGGAAAAAAATTGAAATAAAACGAAAAATATGGGTTTTGAGGGATTTTCGGTTATTATCCGTGTTAAATGGACCATTTTTAACACGAATTATCTGAAAAACCCATTCAAAAATGTATTAAAATTTTTTAAATAGTAAAATTCTACAAAAATATGATTTAAATCAAAATTTAAGAAAATCTGTCTTTATAATAGTTATAGGGAATATTCTAACTCAAGGTTATATTGACAACAGAGCATTTCTCATAAAGGTTAACACTGTTAACAAAATTTTTTCTTATACTGAAATATATTGATGTGCAAGTAAAAATAAAAAAATGGAAATGACAAAGGAAGGAATGGACGGAGAGAAAATGGCTCAAGACTGAAATAAATTTTTTTTAAAGCTGGTACAAATTTTTTTTTTTCCAGCATTTCGCCTGAATTTACTGGTGCACAAGCTTCCCCGCCGATGACCTTACACTTCTCTCGCTTATACACGAGAAGGTGAAAACCAGTTCCAAGTTAACCCGCGGCGCACACACACACACACATACCTAAAGTACCAACTGCAATGTATACATGCACACAAGAAGAGAATATATATCGAGGGATAAAGTAGCGCGCAGGACGGTTAGCTTGCGGCAAAATCAATTATTTATTTGGTTGATTTTTTTCTTGTTCACTTGCATGCACGACTGCACTAATCAACGCCAAACCGACTACTCTGTGCAAGCGCGCGCGTACACACTACACATAATAACATATAAAAAAAATATCAAATAATTAACTCAACTAAAAACGCCGTATAGAATATCAGAAAGCCTATACAGTTCATTCAAACACACATTTATTGCTGTAACACACTCGCCAGCAGTCCAATCCGCCTGATACATGATTATTTACGAGCGCTGGAAATCTCATTGAGAGGTTAGGTTGCCCCCGGGCAATCACGATACATGTTGCGCAACGCGAAAGCCAAGAAGGTACACTATACAAACGGAAATGCATTTCCCCAGGATACGGCGACCAGAAAAATCCTATACTGAGGCGCGTCAGTAGACATCATGAGAACGTGATAACACGGCGTTTCAATAAAAACAAAAAAAAAACTCGATTAAAAAAGAAATCTCACCTATAGACGGAGTTTCCGTGAAAATGCCCTCCAATCAGGCACTAAAAAACACACAGCCATAAAGACATCACATCATAACTGCCTGTCAACTGAACCGAGTGTCCAACAATAAAGTAACGTCTCTATGCAAAACGGGATGCGCGTAAACCACGTGAAATCCCACATATCAGTTAAAGCCTGTTGGCCAGGATTGTTGATAAAAAACGAAGCTGAAGGAGGAAGTGGATGTGGTTAGGAGACCAAATCTTCATCAACTTCCATCATCCACTATTAGTTTAAAATCACACATCCAATGTGAAAAAGTGAGATCAAGTCGATACATAAATAATGTGAATCTGTTCTATCGTCATCTATAGACGTTTAATCATCACAGGAAATTTATTTCACACCGGTAAAAAAATTCTTGGGGA
Source organism: Macrocentrus cingulum (assembly GCA_002156465.1). Lineage (NCBI taxonomy): Eukaryota > Metazoa > Arthropoda > Insecta > Hymenoptera > Braconidae > Macrocentrus > Macrocentrus cingulum. Next base: position 252,107 of record MVJL01011760.1, on the reverse strand, counting down.
CTGGGAAGTAATTAAAATAACTAAAAAAAACGATATAAAATTTTTTTTACACCCTCCTACGTCGTTTTTTCAAGTAAGGCCCTATTTTCCGAAGTTCTCCAGACAGTAAGACACCCAGTATACAGCTGAGCCTCATCCGATAAAAGGCCCAAAAAGACGGAGAAATAATTACAATAACTATAAAATCATACTAACACTTGGTGCACTCATAAATATATATATATGTATATATGAGGAAGACAGGATTTGATGGCAATATGGCGGCCAAGGTGGTCACGTAGGCCTGCTGTACACGGTCATGATATAGCTACAGCCATAATTTGCCCTATGGCGTAGCGCCCCAACGGACAAAACAAAGCAAAACATAGATGAGCGCGCGGGATGAACGAAAACAAAAAAAAACTAAATAAATGGCAAGTTACATGGCAAGCTATCTGAGGGATGTGTGTACAGGCATAGAGAGAGGGAGCGATTATACCGTGTGCTAGGTTGGCTGAAAATTAAAACGTAATTACCGTATACACATATACGGTAGCCAGGAAACACGATGGTTATTGGGAAATGGTGAATTCAATGCTGTAGAAACGAGTTTTGCTTTGGAATAATGGGTCGAAGCCCATAGAATTGAAATAAATAAAGAAATAAAATATATATCCAACTAATCAGGCGTTAGTCATAGGCTAATATGAAAATAATCAACTATCTATACCTGTTCTTAAAGTATGAATCATGATTTACATAATTATAGCGAGATCAAGAGCACCCCTGCCACGATTTCTGTCATCAATAATCATGAAGATGAGACAGGAACATATTTCCAAGGCAGTGTCCTATCTGAACATGTCTCTGGCAAACAAAACTTGACTCTCAGCTTATGAATTGCGACTGAAAGTGTCTGGAAGGATAGTGGTAGGTTGGGTGAACATCAGCCGCTTTGATTTCATGTTTTACACGGCGTATCAGCAGGGCGCTGAACACGTCGGGCAACAGCAACAGCGGCGTGATGCAGCCTCGTCGCTCGCGATATCATGGGCTTCTGTAGTAGCAGGATAGGCGCTCGAGATTACAGTGGGATAATGGGCCCAGAAGAGCGAGAGAGAGAGGTCCTCGCTCCCAACAAATTACCGGGTTCATTCATCCTCTGCTGAGGAAAAACTAGCCACACCAGCTCGTCTATTTTATTTCCCTTTGCCGTCCCCGGCGCACACTGTTATACATATACTACTGATGCATTCGCTTGTTTTCGTCATCCTTCGATATATTTTACAACAAAACTGCGCCGCGCTATAAGCTCGTAAATCCCCGAGCGAACCGCTTTAGAGATGAGCCATCAAATTACTCGGCAAAATGTCTCGGAAGATTTTCATTTACTTTCAACAGTAAAAAGTGATAATTAATATACATATAATCAATGTAGAAAGAAAATTTTCTTCTAAGCATATATCTTTAACAACGCTCAGTTGTGCATTTCTCACACAAATTATCCAAAATGTCTTAGACTTCATTAAAATAGTGCAATAGTTTATAGGATTTTAATTCATGAATAAAAAAAAATTGAAAATACGATTTTAATGGTATATCTACTGCAACATATTTTAAAATCTTACTTTCCATCTGAAAATCTTGAAAATTAAAAATTATATCGCGATAGTAAATTTTTTATCAAGTTAAAGTTGATTTAGTACATCTAAAGGACTCTTTGCTAACTTAAAAATATTTTTTATTGATTTTATAGTCAAAAGAATAAACTAATCCAACTATACCAATTTTTAAAACAATTCTGACTATTAAAATAATTTTTTTTGATTAATTATTTTCTTTATAAGTATTTAATATAGAGATTTTTTAAATACACAGGCCGCACTAATACCGGAAGTAATAATATAGAAATTGACACATCAATTGAGTGTTAACAGTTAGATTCATTTTATAATTAATTCATTGGCTATTAAAAGAAAGTTTTAGTGTATTTTGATTTTTATTTTGATGTATCCTGACCTCTGGAGTGGGCCCTGAACCTTGAGTATATATAATAGTCATGTCAAGTTTGGAATATGATTTTTTTTTTCTATTCTTTTTTTCAGTGGCATCATTTGTGAATAGTGTGTATATATAAGTGTAGTCTATAATGATACAGAGCAACCAAAGATATGTAGTTAGATGATGTTGGATGCTCGGTCATTCGTGGAGTTACTTAAAAGGCAAAATGGCGCCACAATCAATTTACCTCCATCAACTGCCTTCTCTTTTATGATGGTCAATGTTCTTTTTTTTTACCTCATCGTCGACACGACTGAGGCACATAGTGTATATTCCTGTAATGCTCTCTCTCGACTAGATACAATGATACACCATTGCCTACCGTCTGTATAATGACAGCCTAATGGTAGACTATATTATTTTTTCGGCAGATAGAACTAAGCAAATTGTTGGTAATTAATATTCTTCACTTTGATCATTGGTTGAATGATTAATAAAATGGAACTGCAAACGGAAATCGTGTATATAACGGAAATTAAATGCTGTGGCATTTTTTCCAACACAATATATGAAAATCTAATTTTTTTTTTTTTAATAATCTAAAACATAAATAAATTATACCGTATATTTTTATATAAAATAATTCGTTATATAAAAATGCAACATTTAAGTATATAAAAATTCAAGTGAAAATAGATTCAAAAATAATTATTATCATTTAATTTTTTTAATTATGGATTGAAAATCCTTAAATATTTTTTATCAACAATTTAAGTAGTTCTAGCAGATACAGTTGAAGCAGAAGAAATTAATATAATTTATTCATCAATAGATAATTTTCTCAAAAACTTGAATTAAAAAATAGAACGAGGAAAAAAACATCCATGAAAAGAGTATTAATTTTACCACAAAAATCGAAGGATGAGATTAATAAATTAATAATTATTTTCGACTTTAATTATTGGCTTAAATGACAAAAAAAAAATTTGACATCCCAATTGTCTACAATCATCCAACCAATGAAGCCTCCGTAAACAAGAATTTTATCGAATTTTGGTATAACCGCGCGAAATATGACTCTCTAATCTCAATTTAACATCACGTAAAAATAATTTTTTTAAATTAAGCCAGCTATTGCAGTGTATCCAACTAAAATTTACAAAACATGGGATTCCAAAGTGGCGGCTAAGCATCACTAATATCCGCAATATGGCAAATCACATATCTCCCAACTCTGAGAAAAAGGGATGATGATGTTCAAGAGCCCGATGCGAGCAAATGGTGCATAAACGTGCAGCCATAAAACACCGGTTCTCTTGAAGAAACAAAAGAGGAAAATAATAAAAAAAAAAAAAAAACTAAACAAACTCTTGGCATCATCACCACCAAGCCAACTGACTCTAAAAGTATAAAAAGCTCAAAAAGAAAAACATTTAAAACTTTACATTTCATAAAATATAATTATTTTATGTACACTAGGAAGAAATAAATATTGCTACAGGCCGAGCGGGAGCACGACGATGAGGTAAGACGTCAAAAAATTAGATGACTTCCGGTGATATAACTCGAGTGACAGCATAAGCTATATAGCGTAAATCGACAGGTATATACGACAGAGCCAAAACCGCATCTGTATACACCGCGTGGGGGGAAACTGCATCAACTGAAGAAATAAAAAAAAAATCGGAGAAATAACACGAGAAGAGACAGGGGAGGAAGAATATAAACGCGTTCCCACGATCTCATGAATGAACTCGCGTCGTTCAAACAACCAAGTCCCTTAAGCAATTGGAAAGTGATTACAAATACAAATGAAACACTCGGCGACACACGATAAAATCATTGACACAAACTTTTCCTATCAAAAGAACACACAAAAAATTATCAAATAGAAAAAAAAAAAATTGTAACGCATAAATACAATTTTTTTTAATTTTAAATTTTTCTTCATTCACAATTAGCATCCTAATGACCATTAATTGTCAAATTGTGAAAATAACATGAGCGTGAAGGATGAAAAATCGGGCCAAATACTGCGCGAAATAACAAAAAACAAAAAATGATTATAAACCGTTATTAGACACTAAAATGTAAACCGGTCGAACGAATGTATATTTTCGATATTTTTGAACGAGATATGAGACCGGTTATACGTAATCAATGGCTAAGACCGTGAGAAGAAGGTGAGTGTTGAGATCCAAATGGGATTTGTGGTCCAGAAAAGATGCAGGGGAAAAAAATGATGACGAAAAGGGGCGCAAGTGGAGGGGGATGCTGCAAAGTTCATGAATGAAACGGCCGAGTCGCGTGGCGCCTCGTGACGTCACAACCTGTTGCTACCTGTCCCAACGGGTGGCCCCCCCTCGGCCACCCGGAGCCAGCGGACGTGCGATTAACACAGACCAACACACAGCCTTCCCCTATAGCTGCTGCACCACAGCGGCGACGAGGAAAACGACGCCTTCCTCCCATAACACTTATCATTATAGATTTTCCGGCTGGAGAAAAAATTCGGTAGCATCAACTGTTCCAACTGTGAGACAAATTGGCCAACAAAAAAAATCATAAAAACCCCAAATTTTCCCTCTGCGACCTTGAAATCAAAGGTACCGGTCAGATGCCCGATAATTAAAAACACAAAAAGAAACTAAAAATTATATTCCCATCAATCACAGTTTAAATAGCTCAAAAAACTTATTTCACTTTGAAAACGAAATTTTTTAAGAATAAAAAATTTATTATTTAAATATATTTTCTATTGTGTCACGCGCGTATGTTATTGTATGAAATAGATAATCAATGATTTGACGAGATTGAAGCAATAAAAATACATATTACGTGTATTAGGGCCCAAAAATATACACGTAATAGAGGCCCGCGCGAAGAAGAACCGTGGGAGAGGCCCAAAAAATCGCTTACATCAAAGGATAATATACAACGGTTTTCATCGGCTCCCGCGGTCTCCTCAAACGAACATAAAAAAATACGAAAAAAAAAAAAATCACTCGTTCCTTTTCTTCGTCCGGTTTTTGGATCCCTCTCTTCACCCCCCCAATTAACCGCTGAACCAGTTACTCTTGCGGTCGGCCTTCACCTCGCCGTCGATAATGGAGATTTTAATTTTTTTTTCTTTTCCTTACGCACCTCTTACTAGGTACATGTATATAAAAAGAAATTTTAGTCAAAGTATGTTATGGAATATGTATTGTGAATACGGTCACGCGTTTATGAATGAAATAATTTTTTTGCGCAATCAAAATCGATGTTGTAACACTGCGCGAGCTGTCTATAACAAACGCGTCAAGAGAGTTATTTTGCAACAAGTGAAACTTTTCCACTCGTCCCATTCACCAACGAAATCGGACGGTTACCTGCATTATCGACACACTACCCAAGAGCCGAAGTTGTGGTGCTACCTAGCGGTAAAACGGTCAACTTTATTCAGAACTTACCGACCGTTTATGCGCTAGATGGAGTTACTAGTTCAAATCAGTTCATTGCAGGCAGAAAAAAAAATCCTAGCAAAGCTATTTATGAATGATTCAACAACTGTGAGTGACTAAGCGAATGAAAAGTGAATGGATTTGATGTGTAGAAGAATAAAAGATATGAGTCTAAGAAAAATTTTTTAAAATTATAAAAAAAAAATATATGAATATTTAAACTGTAATAATCATGAAGAAATCTTTCAAGGTTCCACTATTTACCATTCGAAAAACGTGTTTACGTTGGTAGGGGCGTGGGAACTGCATTTTGGCTTCGGGTTTGCTTGAAGATATAGGGATGGTGAGGCCCAAAGAGAGAGAACTCAGACAGCGACGACCGCACGCACAGCTGCGGTTATATATTTCACGCAATATGCTGGCCATACCCGCTCATCTTGTCTTCAGTCTTTCAGTCAAAAGCACTCAACGGGCTTCTGTTAGAGAGGCCCCAATAACAAGTTTTCCCATGCGGTCTTAAACTTCAACATTACCTTGCATATACACATACTGTCGCTGAACGAAGAAATACAAGCTACCAATTTAAATAAGCAAACTTTTACATAAATGCCCAATGTAATAATAAAATATATGTCGACAGGAGTGAAAATTAGTTTTTCAAGGGGCGAGAATAGTCGTAAGACACATCTAAGATGGCAACGAGAGAAGTATAGGCCCTTCGTGAACGCCAAGCACGTCCATCCGGTTGTCTGGAATAAATTGTCCGTTTGTATACCGTCGACGACGAAGGAAGAAAACTTCTTGGAATGACAAAACGCGTCTAAAGACACAAGATGGCTGCCATCTTGTTGTCTTATACTGATACAAGGCGTGACCTGAAGCATGAGAAGAGGAATCGACATATAATGAATTTCGATTCGACCTCCAACCGCTTCGAATAAATAGAAGAAATTCATTTAAAAAAGTAATTTTTTTCGCACCAGAAGAAACAACAAAAAAACCTGCTCAAATGAAGATCATATCGATCAAGAATTTATAAATCGTGATGCATTAAAAAAAAAAAAAAAACGAGCAAGAGTGTGAGGATAAAGTTATGTTGACAATGACTTAAGCGTGATAATATTATTTGTTTTGTCGTAAGGTAACAATGGCGGTATATTAACATAGAATATTATGCGTTGTGCGATTGCAATCGAGCTATCACGTCAATAAAACACATGAGAATTATATATGGATGGGAGGAAAAAATTCCGCGTATAAATTGTCAAATGTGTACAAATGATTCAAGTGAAAAAACGGAGGGAGTGTTATGTGTGATTAAAAAGCCGGTCTGTCTTTCAGTTATTCGCGGTTATAAGTGTATCAATAAAAAAGGAATAAAAGTATTAGTTGATAGAAGGAAAGAAGCGGGTCTTTATCCACGCAAAAAAAAAAAAACAGAATAAAAATCTCTCTGTTGATGATGACGATGAGGAGGACAATATATATTGTCTGCGTCGGGCAGACTGATATGATGGAGGCGGGGGCGTACTACTGATCTGTGTGTGGAGGGAGCTTAATGAGGATGCTGCTGATTATCCAATTCGTAAATTCTCGCTGTATTTTGATCAGGCAACACGGACGCGCCACCAAGTCTAGAACGAGGTCCGCGTGAGTATAGTTCATTTTTTCCACGAAAAAAAAGCTTATCATTATTCACAAATTATTGGAATACTAACGAGTTATTTAAACAACAAAGTCTATAAGTAATTTAGAGTGCATGGAATTATTTTACGCAAATGGGAGGGGTTTTTAATGCGATATTCTAAACTCATGTGAAAAAACATGATTAATTATCAAGGTTTCGTATATCTGTGTGAATAAAGAAGTTGATTTGTGATGTTTTATCTCATATAATGTTAAAAAAAGTTTTCTTATCATAGATGAACTTTCTAATCTCATACACACGGCATTTTCTCTCACCCAACGTTTCAGATTTCACGTTTAACTTGTGCTGACAATAAAATTATGCGTTATTCCCCACTGATAAACGGTTTTACATTTATTTTGCATGATGTAATTGCAGTTACTGTTTAATATTACCCAACAGATACCTATAAAATTAATCCGAAATATTTTTTTCAATCGTCCTGATAGAATTGCCTAATTTTCTGTCTAAAGCTCCTTTTCCTATTACGAACGAAGAAATGAATAAAAAGACTCATAAAAAAATCGTCAAGTTGTCCATTATAGATTTTTTCAACGCTGACTACTTTTTTTCAACATTAAAAATTAAAAAAATGATATAACTATAGATTTTTCTCGTTGCGCCAATATGAAACGAATGATACCTTAATTACAATGCAACAGTATACTAAACTGTCAACAATATGTACGCGAAAAATATGTAATTTAAAAAACGACTTACCGACAGAATTGTCCGGATCAGAGAGGTCAGAAAGAGACGGAACTTTCCGCATGGATGTAAATCGGGCCGGAAGTGGAAGACCCTCTTCCTCTGCGTCCGATGTTAATTCTTGCTTCATGTACTTGGCCATCATCATCATGACATTGCCGCCACTGAGACTAACACATCCCAAGCCCGCATTTCCACCGCGCACATCACGCTAAATCCAATAAATAAATTGTTTTAATTCTATGCACTATGATAAGACAACAAAAAAGCTAAAAATTCACTTAATAATTTAAATCTGAACAAAAAATATCTCTTATACCCATGCATATTGTTATAATACTCGCAATTGCAGGATTGTTTGCAAACTAATCATATCACCGTGACGAAATCATATGTATTATTACATAACGCATGTTGATTTTTGAAATTATAATAATTTTATCTAGTTCTAAGGTAAATTCTATCATGGTCAAATATTCAATCAAACACATGGCCCATTCGGCAGAACTATTGCAAATACAGACTTATTGTTCAATAACTATTTTCAAAATTTTCAACATAATTTTCTGTCACCTTTAAAAAATTACCAACAAATTTTTTCCCAACAAAAAAAAACCTTTGATACTTTTTTTTTACGATAAATAAATTTTTTATTGAAAATTCAATAAATAATCGGTATTTTTTAATACCTGCACGCTAAAATAATTTCAATTCATTGACCCGTACAAGTTAAAAATAACTGGATGGATTTGTTGAATGAAAAAAAAAAATTTTTCAGACGATTTTATCGAGTAATTCTTTATGATTTAAAGTCATTGACACCTAAATCCACATCAGATGATTTTTTTACAGTGCAGCAGCAGTAAATCCAATAATCAATTTAATTAAAAAAAAAAATGATAAAAAATTTCAAAACCAATATTATTAATTAAAAAATGTCCTAATAGCAATAATTCACCAAATAAAATAAAATTTCATTGAAAAATAGATAATCCTATCATCTCATCAACCAAGAAAATAATTTACCCGTCTGCGAACACAATGTAAATTAAATCATCAATTATTCTCCCATATAAAAAAAAAATAAAATCAAGTAATACAATGTTTTACAACTGCATATACAATGGCCCAAGTGCATTTAAGATGAAGAAGAGCACGACGGCGATAAATAGATAAAAAAAAAGAGTACAAAATGAATGAGAATGAAAACAAAAGAGAGAAAGCGACAGTAGTTGAAAGAAGAAAAGGCACTGCAAGAAGCATGAATGAACGAGTCTGTAGGGCGTTGGGGGGTTAAGTGCGGCAAGGGGCTTCGGGGAATAGACAGAGAGCCGCGTAACGGTCGAAAGCAGTCACGACGCGAACACACAACCGGCGACCGCTTGACCTTCATATGGTAGAGCTCCGCACCACTGAATGAAACGCCCGCCGACAACAGCATATGTATGTGACGCAACGATACGAGGCGATATACGACAGCCACGCAATCGAAATAAATGAAGCACACGCAGAGTAAAAGTTATAGAAAAGATTCAATTCATCAATAATTGCCACTTTAACCTAACTAAATTTCCCTTTTTTAATATAACAGCTTAAAAATTCTTAACTATTAAAATTCCTCCAATTAAATTGTAAAAAAAAATTTTTTTTAATTAAAAAATATGAATTTACAGTCATTTAAAGTAAATCTGGTCAATTTTTAAGTTTTATATTAATTAATATAGGTAAAAAAAAAATATTGAAATATATAAAAATTAATTTGGCACAATAAAGGAAAATTGTGTCTGCAGAATAATTTAATTTGTTCGAATTAAATTTGTTGAAATTGCGTTTAAACGTTTTATAAAGAAGTTAGTCTGGTTAATATACTTGATGACATTTAACGCTGCAGTGGGGCACGTGCAGCAGTAGCAGAGAAAACGAGACAGAGGTAACACTATTAATAACCATTGTATTAATAAACTTGTGCCTGGTCAGCATGCAGCTTTACTCAGTTTGAGCTTACACACAAGTCATATATGTAATACCTATATATCAATATTAATACATTAGAAAAAGGCGGCGATGATAAAAAGCATGGTTAGAGCGCGACTGACGAATGAAACCAATAAATTATGAGAAGAAAGGGAGGAAAAAGAAATTTTTTTTTTTTGAGCTCTCAGGACAAGCATGAATATTTCAAAATATTTTATGAAATTTTACCTATACGTTAATGAGAAAAAAAAATCTTGAATGGATTATTTTAGAAGCGAAAATATTTTTTTTTCCCTCTCATATATTTTATTGATAATTTATCCAGAAATAATTTGTGTTTCAAGTGAATTCTCGTGCTTTCATCATTTAATTGTAATTTCTGTCGACTGCACAGACTACTATCATTTATCGATCGTTATAGTTCGCCAATGGACGTATATTTAATTAAAAATGATAGAATGAAGCTCATGCCACTGCTCCCTTCATATCTCTATCTATTTTCAGATATGAATGACTGCTGCACGAGAATAATGGATCTAATGGAAAATTTTCCCAGCGAAAATGAAGCATTAACCTATTTAATCTGGCTATTTATCAATTATCATCAGATAACATTTCAACAATGGCACCTAATCCTTTTAATATTTATTATTATATGTATCAAAAAAATTTTTACTCACTTTTAGAACACGATGATCAATAGGATAGCCTTTTTTCATGCCAAATGGTTCCTCATAAAAATCCTGTTCTTCCTCGTCGTAATCATACAGTGACGATTCAATATCCATGTTATCTGTAACCATAAAAACAAAAACCTCAATATTAACATTTTTATCATTATTTCCTCCAACTAAAAAACTAATTTAAATAGTTAACATGATTTTCAGTGATTAACTGCACACGTCTGAGACAAAATAAAAAATTATTTTACCATCAAATTCCATTTTCGTTTCAGATTATGTCATCGATGCTCTCAGTATTATCCCAGCCAAATCTCACTCACAAACGTTTCAATAGCTATTTCCCATTGCTATGAGTATATCTACTAAAATCTCATCAGGAGCCAGAGGACAACATCCGTACAGCACGTGTGCAACGAAATTTGAGGCACAAAGTAATTTAAAGTCGTCGAGAAACGAAATATACACGTCAAAACCGACAAGTGACAAACTAACTTCCTTTTGTGAGTAGAAATATTCTTGTTATATTGAAATTTTACGATGTTTTTGGATGAAAAATCCAGAGAGACAAACAATTCAGATGCATTCGCGGACATATACAAGCAACCGCGGCCATATTTTCAACAGGTGCACGTAGTACCGCTGGACGCCACCGCAGCGCCAATGGCGCGATAAATTCAAATATTAAAAATCACAAAATCAAATCAAATCAACTTATATAAAAAAATAAATTTACTTGAAAAATTAATAAGTATAATCTTAAATATATGTTAAATAAAAAGAGGAAGGAAAAATTGTGTTTAATCGATCAGGTGAAGTAAAAAAGTGTCTTAAATATGGTAGAAGGATTAAAAATGATCCAATAAACGATCAAGTTACGCTCAGAGCCTTTAAAAACGACAGATGGTGAGTATAAATATGCGACCACACAGACCGAGAGGCATCTTCATGGCTTTCTAAATGTTATACCATGTTGTAGGATCGAATCACTGATAGATTTTGTTACTCAGGGTACATTGATCAACATATCCGTCCCATATCGACCAGAGTATGCTGTAACATCATCAACATTGCTTCATTAATTACCAACACTGAAGGTTTTCCATCAGTCTATCCGATAAATTAATTAACCAAGTCACTTTCCCGATAGCTCGAAGCGCTGTTCTAACTTCAAAATCAAACTATTGATTATTAATTATATCATATTTAATGTTGCAGACGATAATGGCGAAACACAGATTTATTGGATGTATTAAGCCAATGGAAACGATAAACCTGCATGTTCCTGATGCAGGTTTATACCGTTAATAGTGCCCTCAAGGTGATAAAAAAGTTGCCAACTCCTGAATAGGATTACAGATACTTCCACGAATGTCATCTGAACACGATTAACCGGTTCATTGCAATTGATAATCGATCCGACATATTTTTTAAGATGATGAGAATGCGATTTCTGTGCGTGAATCAATTGGTAAGATAAATAATATAATATATATTGAGTGAATCCCCAACATTTTAATTTTATGTCATGGATACAGCATTATTATCACACAGACCTCGCAGGGGACTCCAATTGAAGTGACAATCAATTTTGATTAAACTTGATAATAAGTTAATACTAAGAATAAAAAAATATATTAAATGATGAAAATACTTTAAGATAATACTTAATCATTTTAAAAACAATTTTTTTTTTTTTTTTTTACTTTTTTCGAATAGTATTAAAAATGTGGAAAATAGGATGATAATATTTTATACCATCTACACTATACGATAATTTCAAAACTTCCTAAAAACTTCTATGGTGAACCTCACACCCAAAAATAATTGTTATTCACGGCACGTGACTTTGTCACTCTCCGTCCGTTGTTTTTTTACGATCTACAGACCCATCTAACAAATATCCCTCTATATACCCATGAGTTGCCATGAAAAAAAGGGGCTCGACTGATGCAGAGAGGGCCCGAAAGGCCCATAAAATACTCTACTGCACTATTTTTGTAAAACACAAAAAAAAAAATCTCTAGAAAAATGTGTCTCTGTTTCAATATTCAGGCGCCACCATCAGCGAACCTATTGTAAATCTTCAACCTTGAACACCAAAAGAAAAAAATGTAAGATCTAATATTATAGTTTCAAGTGCTATTATTTCAACTATACAAAAATAATGAGAAATATACTAAAAGAAATTAATTAATAATCTAATTTAAAATTAGAAACCCCGTTATATCGATAAATAACATGGATAAAGCTAGAAAATACCGAGGGTTTGTAAAATAGAAATTCTTTCAAAAACTACACACCTGTAGAAAAAAATGTACAAATTATGCAGTGGCAGTAGAAAAAGTCAAAATTCCTAATTTCTTCACATTATAATTAGACATGACAGGTTTTGCCTGAGAACTGCGTGCCTTAAAAAGAATAAAATTCATTCATTATACGATCAAAAACATTAAAGAACATGATATAACAGAATAACATATTCAATTAAATAAAATTGTTTTTGTGTTTCAATCTCAGTATTTAGAAGTTAATAACCTCAAATAATTCATAATTACATTGATAATAGGAGTATAATACATAGATCAATGAATGAAAAAAATACTTACTTAGTATCGACTAAATGCCGATAAAAGTGTAAGTATATTTTCAAATAAATAAAAAAAAACACAACCTACCATGAAATATTGCAAAAAACTATTTCTTTTACCCAATGAAATTGTTGATCTACGTGAATTTTAAACAGAGTGGAGTGAAAAAAGAGCAGTTCGCCGTAGTAAAGAGTAGCCCCTAAAGTCCACTGAAAGAGGGAGGAAAAAACTATAAACCATGGCAAAAGAAGTGTGTGTGATGAACGTAGAACTCGTGTGTGAGACGAGACCGAGAAAGGCGAGAAGTGTTGAGAAAAAGAGATAGAGTGACGCAGGCTGTGTGTATATATATCGCAACATCTTTTCTTTGAGCTTTGTCCCTCTGGAGGAACATGGGGAAGGGGATCCCCGCGGCGTTGCCATGCTGCAGACGTTATTCCCAACTATAAACGCGGCCCAAGAAAACGCTTTTAACAAAAACGCCCAGGAGTCCCTCTCTCATCTGGATGCACATAACACACTACCCCGACCATACACACAAATTAAACTTCCTTAAATTTCCCCATCTTGAGCGGTGCTAGCTGGCCACGTCAGCCCGGCACTCATCGTCTGGACGCTTCAACAATTATATCAGTATCGCCATCAGTTTGAAAGAAAAATGCAATCGAGATAATTGAAACAAATGATTCTAGGCTAGTCACGCAGCAGGTAAGACTTCTATATCTTTACTTGCACCTTTATTGGTTAATTGGTGCAGTCGATACTTGAATCTGTGTATATGCGAATGAAGTATGTGCGCACATTTGAGCATTTCTTTTGAAATCAATTTGAGTCAATGAATTTGTGACCATCGTATAGTCATTTTCTGGAAAAACATTGTTTTTCAAACGTTTATGGTTAACAGCCTGATGGCAATCAGTGGCAAATAAATCCTTTTTTTGTTCAAGTGAACAATAAAATTGAATTTGAATCAACGGTGGATTTTTTCACAATAAAAATGAGATTTATAAAACGTTCAGCGGCTATTAAAAATTATGGTTTCTCTGAAAAATACTATTTTTTTTTATCAATACGGAGAAAAATGATCTTCAGCTTTATTTCTCAGCTTGATGACCAGACAATTTATTTGATAAGTGCTTGAAAATGATTTTTTTCCTCTATGAAGCCAGAGAAAAATCTGAGATAAATTGTTTAAATCACTCCCTGTTGTTTGATGTACGGGGGTGGAATTGGTGGAATTTCAAATTATACAATTTAAATGTCATATTGAAGATTGATGAGATCATTTGCGCAATTTGATAAGATATTTGTAGGTTAGATTATCATACCTTGGCAAAAAGTGAAGTTTTGTTGGATATTTCTTAGTCAATCTCAATGATTATCGATGCTGATGCAGAGGCGCGTTGAATGGAACACACGTATGAGACCTAAGCACTCGATTTTAAAACTTTATTCCCGCACTTGTTTGCCAAAAATCTCCCAACAACACATCAACTATACTCCCGCCGCTTTGCTAATTAATTACAACGATATCTAACGCACATATTGGCCAACATAATGCTGGCGTTCAAAAATAATCAACGGAACAAAAAGAACGAAAATATAATAAATCGCGATGAACAAACACCAGCCGACGCCGACGTTTGCATGAATGAAACTGACGAGAAGGGATCAGTTATCCTAGCCTTTACCGAAGCGCACCCCTCTAAAAGCCGACTGGCCAATCAGCGCGCAGCAGTCACTGGCCGCGCGCCAAAATTCAAACTGCTCAAATAAATTCGAAAATATTGACTAAAAAATATTATAATATTGTATATAATAAACTTGAGTTAAAATGTTTTATCATTATCGGACTTTAACTATTTTATGTTTAATAATAATATTGTTATTGATTTTTATTTTTTAAATTTAGTGAGCATATTGATGAGTCTTTTTCTTGACTCACTGCATGACAAAACGCCATATTGGCCAAAGCAGCTGATTGGACGCGTGAAAGTGTGTATTTAGGTAAAATTATTTATTCATATGTATTTTTATTAAAAACTAATCCCATTTCTACGCCATTTAATAAGTAATCACGAATGTAATGTATACTTAGAAATTTGAAATATTTTTATCTAAATTTATTGATAATAATTCTAACCTTTAATTTGAGACTGATGGGTTATGTAAGACATCGAAAATTTCGATTGAATTTAATGAAAAAAACTATGTTTTTCCTCTTAGATATCAAAATGTTGACCCCGAGAATCATTGGATTGCCAACAATTGTTAAGCGAAACATTGGGATTATCGCTCCAGCACTCCAAAAAGCCAGTGATCCCATTCAACAACTTTTCATCGACAAAATCAGAGAGTACAAGTCCAAAAGCACGTAAGTACAATTTGTCCATTATTTAAGAATAGTAATTGAGCTCTTTAATTATTGACATGCTTGCTTTAGGGGTGGGAAGATGTATCAAGTCACCCCTGAGATTGAAAAAGAGATGAAGAATGATTTAGAACGATTGGCAGTTCAGTACGGTGGTGGACCTGGTGTAGACATGACCCAATTCCCTACCTTCAAATTTGATGGTTAGTAGAAGATTTATCGTTATTAATTCAACTACTTGACTGATTACCATTCCTTAATTGAATTCTTTTTGAAAAAAATGACGTCCTACCCCATATAGTGCACAAATCAATGATTTTTTAATGTTTTTTTCCAGAACCCAAGGTTGAAACGAGCATTCATAGCAAATAAATGCTCAATTTTGCGTGGTTATATTAGTTAAAATCAAGTAAACTCGATAAAATGTAAGTCAACATCAATAAATACGCTATAGCAAATGGGTAAATTAGTATCTAATTACTTACAAAGCTTCTAGCCGATTTTAATGAGATAAATAAAGTAATGAGAATAAATTCTGCAAGAATATTCGACTGGATTTATTTTAAAAATGCAATATCAGTATGAAATTAAAACTAAAATGTGTAGAAAAATAGTATTTACATGTGTATTGTTATGAAATACTAGATAATAATTTTGTATTATCAATAACATCTTGTAAAACAACCATTTTGCATTTTTTAGCAACAGATCGAAGTATTTTTACACTTTTAATTATCTCAACTTTCGGCATAGTTGTTTCAAATACTCCTGAACATGAGCACATAGTTTTAACATTGTCTCCTTGAACTTGTTGGCATTTTTGACAGCGTAAATCTTGCAATACATACCCCATACTCTTTCTATTTATTGTATCAATCAGAGCAAATTCAATTTCAGCATTATCATAGCAAGTTTGACACATAGGACAGTACCAGAAATAAACATCATTCTCAATCTTATAACAAGTGTCTTTACAGAGATCTACACTTCTTGCGTGAGTGCAAGACTTGCACAAAATCTCCGGCAAGACAAAACTGATGCAGGGATCTTTCCACTCGGCTTTATCACTGAATTCTCCGACATTTATGAGCCTCAATAAATTTCTTTGCAGCTCAGCCACCTCCAATTCCAGCGCCTTGTCCAACGACAATACTTTACACAGAGCCTTAATTAATTCCAGTGCAGGATTAATTTTTTTCCGACCATCCAATCCCAAATCCAAGTTTGGATGATCATCAATGATCAAATGTTTCTCTGGAATTTTCTTGTGGATTCTCTGAACCTTCTGGAAGAGTTTCTCTTTAATTTCAGTAGAAATGAGCTTTTTCGCATGTTCAGAAGTACTCTCCAACTCGCCCAAGCCCAGTTGAATCGATGTATTTTGGCTGAAATTACTGTTTTTCCGATTTCTGCTATGCAGAGTACCCCCGGATTCGTGCGATTTAATAAACTTATAAATAGCAAAAATATATCCGGCAATTGTAACATCAAAAGTCATGCGAATTGAGAATTCCTCGGGCAATATCTCCGCCAGACTCCAGTGCGTTGACATGGGCGGTGTATCATCCTTCTCCCTTTCATCGTCATCATCATTTTCCGCATTTTCTCCCGAGGAAGCAGTGATTCCCGAGAAATTAGCCAAGTCCAGCCACACCAAATACTCCCAATTTTGAAATTTCGTAATCCGAATGACACTGAACAATTCCTTGCGTTTTATCGTCTCCGTAACAAAGGTCATGTAACCCGTGCCATCGGCAACGGATCTTTTCTTCGTGCAGATGATAATTTTATTGAAATTTGCAAAAACAATGACTGCCCCAAGCTTCTTAAACTCGCTGATCAACTGGACAAAGAGTTTTTTTGTGTAATTGTGCAGAGTTCTTCGTAGAGCAGGATCATACATGAGAGCACTGGGTGTTGTGAGCCACCTATAGAAGTGCATCATCTGGAAGTTGGCAAACTTGCATCCGTTGAAGGTCACAGCCTTCAGCCACCCGTTCACCAAGTTTCGGAGCACTTTAAACGCCGCGGAGCAGACTGTCGTCTCGTCGTAGCTGGGAATAATGCCCATTGGATCGCCTGATACCATGTCCTGCAGCGAGGCCTGAGGTGTCGTGTGAAAGGCCACGAAAGAACTGACTCCATCAACGTCGTTGACCTTGTTCGACCTCAAAAGCGTGTTTACTGCCAATGATTGGATGTCTAGCTCGACGCAGACACTCGAATAGGTGCCGGGTTTGTTGATTGTGCAGCTGGAACCGTCCTCAAAGTCTGTGAGCAGTCGGTTATCGTCGTGCTCGCTGCCTCCCAAGTCTGGCTGCTCAGTTTCCGAGCACCAGAGCACGAAATTGTACTGCTGGAGGTGACGAGCATAGAATAAATCACTGCCAAAGAGTATTGAATCCGCAGGAATATTTCCCAAAGGCGCCAAATAGAATTTACTTTGCTGAATCATCAAGTCTAATAGTATTCCAGTTTTCAGAAAGCGTTGAACCATTGATCTCGCTCCAATTTTCTGCCATTCAAGCGTGCTAAAATGATTTTCGGGGTCTTGCTCGTAAGTGTTGACGATTGGAAAATCATTTAGAGCTGGCATATCGTTGAGTAGAGTCTGCATTTCCATCGCAGATTGCACTAAAAGGACAGTTGCGCCCTTCATCTCATTTTTGTAGGCCTTCAATGCGGCTTGCAGCTGCTTCTGGACATTTTGAAAGTTTGTCTCAACTCGCACTTCAAAGTGCATTTCCTCGGGAATGCTCTCGGGACGCATTAAATTATTTTCATTTCGCCTTTCGGCCGCATAGAGCGTGAGCATGTTTGGCATCTGATTTGTCCTGACTGAATCGTGAACAAAAATATGTGCTCGCTTACTGGGGCCTAAAAACAGGCCAAACATCGACCTCAGACGATTGCTCGACCAGTGGTGATAGAGAAATATGTGTTTAATTGAGTCCTGATCCCGCAAATAAATTTCTGACATCCCGGGCTTCATGTGAAGTTGGTGCAAGTGAAAAGTGTCTGAGCCATCGGCCATTGACTTGGCCATTTTACCGTCAACATGACAAACACAGCCAAGATTGATAATTGCCCGGAAAATTAGGGGCATCTGAGTCTCGTAGATTCCTTCATTCTCCGGCTGTGTTACTTCCTCCATGAGAGTCGGTCCGTGCTGCTGATAGAGATGTTCAGGCACTGTGTATTGATATAAATGAAATACTGGTCGCGATCGGGGCAATATTTTCGAGCACTTTCGCCACAAATCATTGGGTCCAGGCTCAGCGCGTTCTTTGCGTGAATTTACATAAAATATCCTCGGAACAATCAGTCGTATTTGATGGAGTTCTCGCTCTACAAGCACCCAAAGCCGGAATTGTCCTGGCTCATTGGTTTCTGTGATTTGCAAAATCTGCCAGGGATTGTCCAAAAGCTTTCTCTGGGTTTTTCGGAAGAATCCGGCGATAGTCGAGGTATCTGCACTGCGAACAATACCTCGCGGTACATCTTCAGTGTCGTGCATGATTCTCGCGCGCTTGCGACGATGATCACCCCTCTGACGAGCCTGGTACGCCCACTTTTGCTTGTGAAACTCGAGCCAAACCAGGCGCTCTTCACGAGTCTTTCCTGGAGGTGGTGGAGTTCCAAGAACTTCTTTCCAACTCTTTTTTAAATCCTCAGCATCCTCTGAAGCTGTTCGTTTGCGTTTTGAAACCACAGGCTGCCTCTGAAATCCCGAGGGACCCGGGCGTACATCCTCAATGTCAACAATTGCTGGGGTAGCATCGCTATCACTGTCATCCTCGCTGTCATCGTCGTTTTCGTCATCATTTCTCTCTTGAACAGTAAACATTTCCGTGATTTTTCGCTGCTTCTTCGTGTCATTCTTCTCCAGAAGCTTTTTGTACAGCCAGTCGGGGTGTTTGACTTTTGGAACGGGATTGGCAACGCCCTGCATGGCCGCGGGGATGGTTATAATCTTCTGAATTGTGCTACCCAATCGCTCAATGTAGTAATTCCAGTCCAAGATTTGTCGAATGTCGAAATTCTGCATTGCCGGATCTTTCAGCCACTTTCTCAGGTAGTACGCTTGGACACTGGGATCCGACTGGAAAATTGCCAGGGGAATAGCACGTTCAGTTACCGGAGCTCCATAAGGCTTTTTAGAAATGATGTATTTACATGCCAGACCCGCATCCTTGGTCATTTGATCACCGAGAAACTCTGCCAAACGTTTGGCCGTGGATATCGACGTGGATTTTTGCTGTCCGTAGTCTTCAAGCTTCTTTGACATGGATTTATTCTCAGAAATTAGTTCAAATAGCTCAGCATCGGAAATATCCTTTCCTTCAGTGAATAAAACTCCGAGCCAACGATTGGCAACTTCGGCCACAGCAGCGTAGCACTCCTCCAAAGTTTTACCCTTGAGAAATGACTCAAAAACCGATGACTGGAAAATTTTTATTAGCTGCAACTCTCCACGTCGTTTCACCTCAAAACCCTTCAACTCTGCCAGCGAACCGTCGAAATTAAATACAGCATAGCGTTTCTTCAACTTTTTTCCTTCCTCTTTTGCTGCGGGCAGGACCATCGCCAAGTATGGACCGTCCACCTCGAAGAAAATTGAATTTTCACTTCGCACTTTGTACCGTTCGCCGTCGACATCACCATCCGCATCCACAAGGTCGTGATAAACGTCGTTGGTGAACTGATCCTTTACCATAAAATTCAGCACGGCATTGGGATAGCTGATGGTGATTTTTGATTTTTTTTCGTGGGTTGTTTCAATCATAAAATTGTCGGGAAACGATGCGGGAAGAATACACCAAATTCCGTCGGTATCGAGCTCCAGTGGACGCCCGAAGCGATCGATAATCTTTTTTGCCTCCTTTATTATGTTCGAGCCCGTGTGGCAGACAATTCCTCCCATCTCCATGCTGAACCAGCGCGAGCCTCGACGCATGACGTAGCCATAGAAAGAATTGAGAATACACTTGTGGGCTAGTTGCAGCGAGTCGTACAGAATTTCGCGATTTTTCGCCGACTTGATTTCCGCCGCGTCGCCACGCGCAACGGCACTTGAAACTTGGCGCTTGGCAACTTTTGTCAGACCTTTGTACTCGTATCTACGATCGCGGAAGGCTCTCACCGTGTCCACGTAGAAAGAGTTCTCTTTTTGGCACACAGTCTGCTGTCGTTCCTCTTCTTTTGTGATTTTAACCTTCTTGTAGGCTTTTTTACAGTACTCTGTGAGCCGTTTTTTCTCAAATGCCGCCTGTTCCTGACGCGACAGTTGATGGAAGGCTCTTTTTGGTCCACCTGGATAGTGCGACGGGAATTTTTCCGTCTCTAACTGCTGCTGAATTCGCTGGTACTCGCCCAAGCTCGCTGGTAAGTACTGTCCTCGCCATGTCCACGTCATTGTCCGCTGGCAAAGAGCATTAGGCCGGTTAAAGTCGCACGCAGCACAAATAGTCTCGTCTACCATTGCCGAGGGTTGTAAACGGTTGGTTAGAATAATATTAGGATACATAGCACCGACATCCAAATGATAAATAACCGGATTTTCCAGTCTCAGTGGCTGCTCCTTTAAATTAATCAACTTCTCTTTAATCTTCATTACAGTTTCCTCGAAATTCGTCACCAAGTCCATTGAAACCTGTTCTTCCTCGACGATCGCGTGCTTTAAAGTGCTCTCCACGCCCTTGATCAGTTCATCAACGGCCGGCGTATCTATTTTGAAGCGACAGGGGATGTCGGCGCGAAATACCCCGGATTCCAGAGCCTCCACGTGACCGCCAACATAGGTTTCTGTCTCCAGCACGTGACCGTCAGCCGTCAGCTTGTTCAACTCACTCTCCTGCTTATTTGGGAAGATTATGTTGGCTTTGAATGCTTCAACCATGAGCAGCGATTCACAGAGTGTGCCGGAACCCTTGCGAAGCACCTCGTCCGGCTCCATGGGAATAATTGTACACAGGGCAAAAATAAATGGATGAACATACTTAATGTACAGGTAATATGTGGCAACTGCATCAGAGACTGAGTAATTGGCGAGGAGAACTGGCTCTTCTGCTGCCAATCTGCACATTTCCTCGGGCTCTACTTCAATAGGGAAGTATCGAAGTTTAGCTTTTGTCACGGCTTTCAAGCCTTGCGAGCCCACAGGGAGATATGAGTCTCTTTTTACCCAAGACAAACAATCCATGTGAATTGCAGGTCTACTGGCGTACACATCGTCTCGATTTTTTGAAAAACCAATCAATTCTTTCATATCCATGTCATTGATAGCTGCACGAGTCTCGAGAAATGGCCAATCAAAAAAGTCGCCGTTATATGAGACAAAAATATGCGGCTTTATCTCAAGAATGTGATCGAAAAATTTACGAATAGTTGCCTTTTCATTTACTGCATTGAATACTTTGAAAACTCCCTCGAATTCGGGCTTAGGAGTGTACTCAAAGTCCTCAATATCTGCGGAAATTATCTCACGATTTGTTATCAAGTAGCCATTACCATCGATCATATAAGAAATCATCATTACCTGATCGGTATTGGCATCAGGAAATTTCAGGGGTAATTTCGTGGTCTCAATATCATACGCCAACACAATAGGATCAATTGTGTCTATTATTTCCGAGCATCTAGTAATAATCGGTGGCTCGGTACCACGAGATTTTACCGTATACCAAGTGCCCACAAATATCTGGTTATCGATCGACACACGGACATGATGCGGAACGTCAAATTCTCGAATGTCTATGACATTGTCCATGTGATCAACGGTAGATTTTTGTGCTGAATGCTGACGATTCGGATCGAAAGTCGCTGCTAAAAGCTCCGAGTAGTCATTATGAGTTTTATCACGCTCCATGTTTATTTTGACAGCGTGTTTTATGTCCTTGCGAACTCGTTGCATGTCCACCAAGTTGGAAAAGGCTAGTTTGAGGTATTTTTGTGTTAAACCAATCAAATGATTGGGCAGATCGAGATCCTCTTTTTGCAAGGCTTCAATTTTTACGACTATTCCATTGTATTTTTTTAGGAGGAATGTTGTGACCTCAATTTCCGTGCCTTTACGACAGAGAATATAAAAATAGGGATTAAAGGGCATAGATACCTTGAATCTTGTGCAATCTTCCTCGAGAAAATAATAATCCACTCCGCTAAGTAATTTCTTGTCTTCCTCCACAATTTCCGTGGTGTGCATGTTGATTAAATAGCCCAGTCTCTCTCGATTATCGGTCACACGATGAAATCCGTAAAGATTGTCGATTCGAGTGTTTTCATTGGCAAGATGAAGACGTGCTTCGGCAGAATTTTCACGAGGTCCGAAAGCATCTTGATTTGTAGGTTGTTTCGGATTTTGTTGACGCTCAGGTCGATATTTCCCGGTATTTGTTGCCATTTCAACGAATCCAAGATTACTTTGATGCAACAACTGACAGTTTTATTGATCAAAACATTATTCTCTCTTTTACGTGTTGATATTAATGACAAATTAATTTCTGAAATATAATATTAATAATAAGTACCTAATTTTACAGAACGAATACATGAAATAGTTTATTTATTCTCACCTAGAATACGTGAACTGCGACCAGAAGCATTGACTGCTAATATTTATTATTACTCGTTAGATGTAATTTTTTTCAGGATATTCAGATCCACTCAAATCCTAGTTGGACAAAGATGCCTAATTTTTATACATATATTAACAGGTTAGAAAAGCAAATTTGGGCAATAGACTCGAGATATTAAATTTTCTAACCTCAATTTCAAAGTTCTGGCAGTAAGTTATTGGTCCAATCGAGTTTGTTTCATTGTTTATACATTATTTTAAAGAATTTCTCAAGAAAACCATAAAAGAAATGCAACAGTTGATTCTTATAACACTACACATACACCAACATCACATCATACACGCCGGCTCCTTCGCGCCAAATTTCAATCGGTACACACACACATTTATGAAAATGCAGCCATGATACGATGTGTATGTATTATCATTATTATTATTGTTATTATTGTATTTATGTATATAAGTACAACGATCAACGAACGTATTATATTGAAGGTTATTGAGTTATTGATCGCCGACTGTGCAATTACGAAGCATATACAAAACAAAGCAGAGATCAAGTCAGACCATTATTGTGTCATCGTATCCATGATTATTATCTTGTTTTTGAACTGCTTATTAAGTAGGTATTATGCTTAAATTTATGTTTTATAACCGGCTCTGCATCCACCAAAGCATCGACTATTTGTTGTTGTTCTATTTGCGAACTAAATTCTTTAGTTTCAGGTTTCTTTTGCCATCTAGCCACAGCCACAGGTGGACTGAATTCAAATTCCATGTCAGGTGCGGTTGAGCTCGAGGCAGTCGATTCATTATCCCTGTCTTTAGTAACTTTAAACTGCAAAGGTTTCACAGTCTCCTGGAGCTCTGGATTATTCATAAATTCCTTCTTCATTGGATACATCGTGATGTAGTAGGTACCATCCTTTCTGTGGATGTGTAAAACCGGCGGAAGTTCAAATTCATCATCTCGATCTCTGCGACGACTCCATGGAGACCTAGCTCCGGACATTAAATTCCTTCGTCGTAGACTGCTTTTTGATTTCTTTCCACGAATTGGAGTCACCGGTCTCTCTGGGATATCCTCAGTTTTTTCCATTTTAGCATCCTCCAATAATTTCCAAACACGACGCAAAATAGCACCTGGTTTCCAGCCAATTTGAACGGTAGTTTTACCTGACGTCTTTCGCGAATTCCATAGCCATCCCATATTGCCGGGAACTCGTGTTGTCACGTCCACACAAGCTCGGTGACCAAAGCAGTACCTCTTCATTCCACTTCCTGCCGTTTCTACCAATTTTTTTACTCGCTTACTCACTCGAACCTCATTGTGAGACGTTGAAGTACTCTGTGGATGTGAAAAAAAATTCATTTGCCTTCGTTTCTGCGTTGATTTACTCCATCGCGACTGTCTACGCTTGGTGCGGCGTACTGCTGTATTTTTTTTGTGCTCTACCTCAGAGTAATTTTGAGAGCTCGACTGTCCATTGTGATTATCACCACTCTGATGATTATTTAAAGGTAAAAGTAGCTGCTCTTGATTTCTGCTCGGATAATCTGTAGTTTTATCAACCTCTACTGTTGGTCGTGATATTAAATTATGGTAATTTGTGGGTTTTGAATTAAATTGAGATTTAAAACCCATGTAATGATCGTTAATTGATGGTTTTGCCAGGGAAGTTTGAGAATTTGCAGATTTCATTGGCAAACACGTTGCAGGAAGATCATCGTGATGTCGATTGAAATACGGACTCTCAGTTGGATCCATTAATCCCAATCCTGCTAGTCCAGGAACTTTTCCAATATTATCCACAAATTCTTGTGTATTTTTTAGCGCTCTAATTAAACAGTCGATTCCCTGGCATGGTTTTTTCGAGCATCCTGAGGCGTCGTACGCAGATTTACCGAAGCATCGACATCCTGGTTTATTATCAGATGCACTACGACCTTTGCAAGCACCTGAGATCAGTGTTTGTATTGATGGTGCTGTAAAAACTTGTGGATTTTCAGTTATATTGGCTGATTCTCTTCCTCCACCTCGCAATCGATGTATAATATTAGTATTGTCATCAATTGTTGAAGGTAAAACGACACCAAATGAATTATATCTAACAATACTCGGGCAATTTTGCTTGTGACAATGTTTTTTACTCGTTTCGTTCCATTTTTCATCTGTCTTCACTGTTTCTAGTGGGTTTAGATTATCCTCAGAGGTCTGAGGGAGTTTTTCACCCGCCAGAGACTCGGAGAATGACGTAGGTCCTCCAGGAAGACTCTCACACACTGTAGACAGTCCAACAATAGTTTTAATTTTTGGTGTTGCAGTTTCTTGACTCAATTGACTTAATTTGGCGTCATTTACAGGCTTCTTTGGTACTACTTCCCCGTTTGGAAGCAGCCAGGAGCATTCAAATTCACTTGAAGTTTCAGTATTTTTGAATAACAACGATTTTTTACTGGTTTTAAACTCATGAACGATCGATTTACCCAGGCAGGATATTTTTAAATGGAGGTTTACAGTACCAGAAATATTTTTTACTTCGTCTAAGAGATCACAATTTTGCTTGAGCTCAAATAATGACCGTGGAAAATGCTTACAATTGTTTTCAAAGAGTGGTAATTGACCACAAACGCATCCATGCAGAATTATATCTGTGCCACCAATGTACACTTTATCCTCGGGATCTTCGTCTGAGCATAAAGCAGCAGAATCCTCTTTATAAACGTCAATAGTCACCGTACAATTTTTTATCAATGATCGAAATTCTTCGGGGCAACATGTAAATAAGTTTGACTCTCCAGACGAAAAATTTATCCTTTCTTGCCGGTGGTTTGTGGCTTTTTTTAACACAAAATTATCTTCTCGTACTGTTAATGCCGGGAGATTACCGAGTTTTACAGTGATTTTTAAATAATCCGACGTTGACAGAGATTTCAACACACTTGGCATTAAAGTAACATGATCTATTAGCATTTCAAACAGATAAAGATGATCCGAATTATTTTTTATGAGCTTTGTAACCATACTTAATGATTTACCAATATAAAATATAATTATTTAATAATTATTTTTAGAAATTTTGTGCAATATCAAAAAAAGGTTATACGAAAATTTCCGTGATAAATTTAGTTGGATATAAAAAAAAAGATAAACAAATGAAAGCAAAATTACCGTCGAACCAGTTCAACCTGTATGGTTATTACTCTTTTATCATTTAAAGATAAATGTAAGAAAACTTTACATAACACTTGGACACTTGGATACTTTGAGCGAAAATGTACCGAAAGTCGAGTATTTTCAAACATTGCATGTAAAGAAAAATTTAATTCGTAAAAATAAAATACACATTCGTATGATTGTGTATTAATTACTTTATTTGGAATTAGGCGACGAGAGCACTGGCCGTAGAGCTCTCATACTTCCAAGTCGGAGGAAGGCATCCCTTGCATTTATAGTATCTCGCAAGCCGGTGAATTCGAGATTCCACCAAAATTAGGCGGAACTTGCTATCCTTATCCTTCCTGTTACGTTCCAGGTGCTTCCTAATGGCTACGGCCTTCTTGATCAGGTAATAGAGATCTTCAGGTAAGTCAGGAGCAAGACCTATGCTCTTGACAATTCGCAAAATTTTGTTTCCCGTACGGAAACGGACTTGGGCAACTCCATGAGAGTCACGTAGAATCACACCTGAAAAAAATACAATTAAATTAATCTAGATCCCTTGTTCAAGGCTATATATACGAGATCAATCGACAGGAGCAAGAAAAACATCGATTAGGTATAGAATTTTATCATATGAATAATACCAACCGATTTGTGATGGAGTATGACCCTTTTTGGCGAGCTTGAAAATTAAATCCTTGCAATCTTCGGGTGTTAGCTTGAGCCACGTCGGCACACTACGCCTGTATGGCAATGCAGACTGGGATATACCCTTTCTGAAATGGATCAACAAATATTTTAGACACTTGGTTGATAGATTAAGTTGTAAGAAAATGGCCAAATGTGTTATGAGGTTAAAGTCACACTAAATACGATATAGCCGATTAAAAGGCTATTAAAAGCACATGTTTGTCACGAGCAGCAACACGGATTATAACCTCAGAATGACATGAATTCAGTGTCTCTAACTTTTACTGCATATTAATCCTCGATAGAAAAAATATTTTTATGGAAATTATTAAAGGTTTCAAATGGGGATGAATTTTTCTTTATGTTTTACATACCCTGGAGCGTGCATACGACCCATATCGTAAAGGAATTTTTCCGGGTTTTTCGGCTGTATATAAAAAAGAGTGATAAAAAAACACCAACGCGCGGAGTGTCTATGTATTCGGCATATCGTGTATGCCGTGGAGGGGGCGTCTTCGGTCGCTTTTGAACAAGAATGTACGGAGCATACGGTATACAAAATATCGTTATTTTCAATGTGTATGTCATATGTGTGAATAAAACGCACAATGGCACGCCAAAAAATGGCGATGCAAAAATTTGGACCCCTCCATTAATTCTGGGAACCGCTGATTGATGCTTTGAGCGTTTCCGAATACGCCTGACGCCGTCGAGAGTGCGTACATGAAAATACACCCAATGCGCATTGGGCCGATATATAACTATATATATTACTATATATATCGCACATAAATACGTATGTTTATATTTGCCTGTTTTGGTATTATTAGTAAAGTTACTAAAAATGGAATAGCGAAAAGGGGTGAAAAAGAGTGTAACATGACTTTTTCTCATCAAAAAAATTGTGGATGATTTAGGAGCGTTAAGTAATTGTGCAAATTGTGATTGTCATTTTGACAAAGTAATTTTTTGGGTGATAAATAAAGAATACAAGAATAACAATGTTGACTGACGTTGATGTGTTTATAAGTAATTATACGCTTGTCGATCCAGAAATTTATCAACTTTGGGTGAATGGTTATTCAGGTTTGTGTCCGAATTTCTGCAAAATACTTTTTTATTTACAATAAGTTAATGATACAATGAATATCGCAGCCAAAGATGCCGTGGGTATTCTAAAGGAACGAGGAATTTGCCAAGCAACAAATGCTTCCATAGAATTAGTCGGCTCCGATGTATTGGATCACTATCGTACTTACTCACTCCTCGAGAGATTATTCCACACGCCTACAAAGCTAGCTAGTGAACAGCTAGCATTTCAAATAGAACCCCAAACTAGTCAAATGCTGATAGAAATGTATGTTAAACTACATTAAATCTTTTCACTAGTGAGCATAATGAAATAATTTACTTGTTTCTAGGTATTACGAGTTTGATGACTGCGTGGTTCGTGAATTTCTGGGGAAAAAATTAACTTCAAAGAGTCGAAAAGACATGGATGAAGTGTCGGAAAAAACCGGAATTTCCCTTAAAAGTTGTCGAAGACAGTACGACAATGTTAAACGAGTATTTAAAGTAGTTGAAGATTTACCAGGATCACTAGTAGCTAATATCAAACAGCATTTCTTACTTCCAGATGAATTGGCAAAGTATATTAATATTTCTCCACAATTATTTGCTCAAAACTAATCACTTTTATCTTCTTGACAGGCGTTATGCAGCTGTAGTTTTCATTGCATGTTTGAGATTTGAAATGAGCAAACGAAAACTACAATTCCTAACATTTCCTGATTTGTATCATTGTGCCAATGTAATGATGGCATCGTGGACCTATCGTTACACAGGATCTGAATATTTCGATACCGATTTAGACAGAGAGTTCCTGGTTGAATTATCAGAGTGTCGAGTGCTCTTGGAAAATGATAAACATCACAAACAGTACTACAATTTTATTATTATATTTGACCACTTGTAATTTAATGTATTACTCTACTAATATCATTTTTTTTCGTTGTAGTTTAGTTTGTATCAAACTCAAACCAATGCTTTTAGAACGAATGTATCAGGAAGTTGAGTTAAACTTTCGCAACTACTCTCGTGCTTTGCTGGGCATTGGCTGCAATCTTCATCGTTCGAGAGAGCTCAGATTTTTCTTTCTTGAACTAGTTGATAGGTGTTTAGAACCCTGGAAACAAGTTAATTGGTCACATGCAGAATTGCGACATTTTTTAAATGCATATACACAGTGTGCACTTGACATGGATGTTTTGCGGTAAGTATAGGATTGTAAAGAATGAAATAAGTTGTGTTTTTTCACTCGGTGAGGTAGGTTTTAACTGTCATTTCTTTCACCATATTAATGGTGAACTATTTTTTACAGAGAGGGTGCATTGAAAGATGCTTTCGAGCGTTACATGAAAGTCGTGACAAGCTGTCTGTTACGTATGTATCACACATGACGACTGATGCAGCAAATACACCCAGAGGGAGAAGAAACATGTTAGATCATATATTACAATTTATTTTCCGTACGTTTTTTTTTTGCGTAATAAATACTCGGAGGCTCTACACGCATCTCCTGTGTCAAAAGTATTCACAGAACTACATTGTTTACATTGAATCTATCTCAATTTTATCTCTTGATGGCATCTCAAGCATTGATTGATTGATTCCTTATTTTACTATTGTATCGTCGACTAAAAAAATACCAACAAAATTGAATTTCTGCACAACATTATAATCAAAATAATTTAATTGTTCGAGATTAAAAATATGCAATTTAAATACAAGAATTTAATCGATTATATCGTCTCTTTTTTAATAATTTCAAATTATTTTTCCTCTTTTTTTCTT
The DNA here is from genome assembly GCA_002156465.1 of Macrocentrus cingulum. Taxonomy (NCBI): domain Eukaryota; kingdom Metazoa; phylum Arthropoda; class Insecta; order Hymenoptera; family Braconidae; genus Macrocentrus; species Macrocentrus cingulum. Next base: position 222,391 of record MVJL01011760.1, on the reverse strand, counting down.
CTTCAGTTTTTTTAAAAAAATCAAATTTTTCATTGCAACAAAATCGAGGATACAAAAAGCACCAAATACGTATTGATGAATTTATTATTAATTGTGTCTTCATTTTTCTGCTAAGTTATTTTACTATTGTGATACACCTAAAATTTTATTCACTGCCAATACAACGTCATGAGGCTGAGAAAGTGCCATAGGTTCCAAAGACTTTGTATATGGCATAGGAACGTCGGCACCAGTGACACGAATTATCGGAGCATCCAAATGGAAAAAGACTTCACCTGCAATTTAAAACAATTTACAGTAGTATAAACTTGACAAGAAATTTGTGTGTAACTTACTTTCCATAATTCTGGCAGCAATTTCAGCGCCGATGCCACAGGTTGGCCATCCCTGCTCAACAGTAACAGCGTGATGAGTCTTCGATACAGATTTGAGAATAGTTTCTGTATCAAGAGGCCTTAAAGATCGTAAATTAACAACTTCTGCCTCGATTCCCTTTCCAGCAAGTTCATTGGCAGCCTCTAGAGCAACTTCAACGGCTTTGGAATGCGCTACAAGCGTCACATGGCTTCCAGGCCGCTCGACTTTGGCCTTACCAATAGGTAGCACAAAATCCTTCGACAGTGCTTCATCAGACATTGGGTATTGAACACCGTAGAGAAGCTCATTCTCAAGGAATACAACTGGATCAGGGCTTCGAATGGCAGCTTTGAGTAGACCCTTACAATCCTCACTGTTGTACGGAGAAATCACGTGCAAACCAGGACAGTGCGCGTACCAGGCTCCAAAGCACTGTGAATGCTGTGCAGCCACACCGGCAGCTGCCCCGTTGGGTCCTCGGAACACAATTGGTACATTGACTCGACCAGCCGACATGTAGAATGTCTTGGCAGCTGAATTTATTATTTGGTCGATCGATTGCATGGCAAAGTTGAATGTCATGAATTCGCAAACGGGTCGCAGACCAGCCTAAATAATTTATTTAATTGAAATCATGTGGAAAACAAATTTCAAACGAAGAAAAATTAATAAAAATTTTTCGTGCACCATAGAAAGTACTCACCATTGCTGCACCAACAGCCATTCCACCGAATCCAGACTCGGTAATTGGAGTATCAATGACTCGTTTATCTCCATATTTTTTCCAGAGACCCCTGGAGACCTTGTAGGCTCCGTCATACTGAGCCACTTCTTCTCCTAGCAGGAATACTCTTTCATCTCGTTCCATTTCCTCATCCAGAGCCGAGTTTAGTGCATCTCTCACAGTCATCTGTAAAATAGTTCATACGGCATTTGAGTAAATGTTTACATTGCAAATGATAAATTTAAATCGGATAATTTACGCGGGAAATAGAAAATCGTACGATTCATCATGTGACCTCTATCGTCCTTGGCTGATGTTAAATAATTGTTAGCTAATCATGTTGCAGTTAATAGATATTTATGACACAAATAATCATTCAAGTTTTCGTTATGAAATGATGATATTCATGAATAAATTTTTTATTTAAGACACTGTAAATGCTTTTGATTTGATAGATTGAATTTAGGTTATATTCGAGCTAGGTCAAGTTGGAAAAATCATACCTGCTGTGCTGCAGCCCATTTTGACGTGGAAAATGATCGCCTAGCAATCCCTTTTATTGCTGACTAAAAATCATCAAGATATCATGAAATTCAATACATTTTTCATGATTATATTACAGTAATCATTGAATCAGTGTTTTCAATGACATTAATGTATTATTTGTTTATAAGACGATAGAAAATTGTTACCGTGAGCATGGTCGTTCGATGTGTGTTCGAACGAGAAGGTTTTATTGCTTTTGTCGCTTTCCAGGCAGTCTATCCCCAATTACAAAATCGACCCTCACTGCACTCCTCGTGCTTGCCTGGCTCCAGGGGCGCTCTGATTCGCGAATAAAATCTGATTTTGCTAATATATATACATATGATATATCTCTCTCGTATAGAGTACGTGTGTTTCGCCGATGTACTTACATATATATATGTACACATGCACATGCACTACTGTCCAAAACACACACATAAAACTGAGAATGAGTATATACATATATATATTGCAAGTGATCGCACGGTGCGCCCGCGCGGTCGTACGATGGCACCGCCTCAGCCGCAGAGGTGTCTGGTGTAGAGACTATAGTGACCCGCCAAAACTTAAAATTTTATAAAAAGAGTATGTTTGTTATTTTAAATCGAATTTATGTTTACAAAATAAAAGATTTAATTATTCAAATCTATAGGAATGAAAAAATAATAATAATCTCTTATGCACGTCGTTAAGTTGAGAAAAGGTGCCAAATTCTCGTTCCCGCGTTTTTGAGATGGTTATGGCAGTTTCAGTGTCATGGCGCCGGACGACAGACGCTTGTGCACCCGGTGCCGTGTGTTTTTTGACAATTTGACAAATTATCTACAGTGCTGTGCTATTTTTTCATATTAATTCCGCGTAAAAATACGTGCCGAAAATTTTGTGATAATAACATACGGTTTTTGTGGGCTTTTATCGATAGAAATATAGGTTTAACGGCATGCCCTATTGTGGACATTTTTGGGGCTTCGCGTAACCGACATTTTGAATATGCTTTGACTTTTTAAAACTGTGTGTTATTGTGATGCGAGTGTTTTTAGTGTTCCAACATAATGATCTGTGACAATTTATGTGGTTATTATTCATCAATCTGGTTGGAGTCATCAAGTAGTAAGTCTTTTATTATTTTTTTCTGATGAATTTTGGCAAGAATCTGTTGGTTCTAGTATAATATATTATATAGGATTATGGGATTTATCAGTAAATAGTTGCAACCATTATTTTTGTGTTGCATGCGCAAATTTTTTTTTATTAACGAGAGAACAACAGTTGAATAGAAGTTGAATGTGCTAGAACACTGGCTGAGAGATAGAAGAATTTCTCTCTCGTTTTTCTCATTGTTTAAGTCAAGTTATAATTTCACAATTAACGCAACAATAAGAGTAAGAATAAATAGAAGTTTACATTTTTTTTCATGATTTATCATCGTTTTTTTTTTCTTTTTTTTTCGTTTAGAGTGCAAGAATTAGCTTCATCGGAGCGGATAGAGTTCGTTACGTAGCCATCCTAGGTCTAATCTATGAGTAGTTTACGAGAGCAAGTTTTTTACCGATAGAATAAGTGTAATAATAATATAACAATCATAATGACCCTAGATTTATTATCGTTCTTAGAAATTACCAGCATATTTGTATATCGTTCCAGCTCACATTTTGCATTTTTTTGGGTCAGTTCAAATCATTCAGAATTTGTGAGAGTGTATTTCATTTAGATAGTAGTTTTCCTTCGTCGTAATATTTATAATAAGCGTAAATAGACAAAAAACAAAATATAAGGTGGATATATGCAACCTATCGGTGCGTTGCGCAGGCCAATTCGTGTGTGTTTTCAGTCTAGGTGATGTTTTATGAACAGTGCTCTGTTTTTTATTTACTTGTCCTCTATTAAAATTAATTGAGGCCGAAAAAATATTCGATAGCTCTCTCCCTTCATATCACGCTCAATCTTCTACAACATTAACATATTTAACCAACTAATCAATTATTTAATCTTTAATTATTTGTTTTTCAATTATTTTGAAATAAATCTACAAAATTTAGAAACGATCTCAATTTCCCCCCACAAATTTCATAATTAAATACAATCTAATTAATTAATTTTTTTTTTCGTGTATAATAGGTATAACATTTTGAAACGTATATGTGATTATAACGTTCATTTTTATAAGACAGGCCAAGCATCTTTTATGAAAATTCAACTGTAATTCATTTACGATTGTATACACCGCGAATTATATAAATGTCGTGCGCATATTTCCTTTTTTTTATATATTTATATGCTTCTGTTGGTTTAAATGTGCCACATATGGTATTTTTGTTTATGTTGTTTCCATCCTGATTTTTCTTATCTTTACCATCAAATCCTCGGACAATTGGTTTTTTTTTGTTTCTATATTTTCTAAAATTAAATGCTATGGCAAAACAAGACTCTGTCACACTCGTGATTACATATTTCAGCACAGACTCGAACAACGCGCGTGATTTATATATATATTATATAAAAACATATTCTCTCACTTTCGTTTTTACGTTGCCTCGCTAAAATATTTACAAACAAATTTAATATAAGCTTAATCTAGATAAATTTTAACATTTCGACATTTTCTTTTTTTGTATATTCCATTTAGTTTTGTTTTCAATCGAATTTTTCAAAACATCTCTCTGATTAAATCTTTATAGCATTCGTTTACTTTCTTAATACATTTTTCTTCTTTCGCATCAAGCATCATTAACCGTCAATAGATTATATTGTACTCGAACACCCGTCTAATCACATGGATAATGTATTTTACTCATGCTAAATAGGAAATTGATTTATTTTGCCATCTAATATTCATGGCATGAATCTGATTTTCTTTTTTTTTCATCAGATTATTAATATTAATGCATCAAAATTACATACTCCATTACATGACAATGTAATAGAGAGATATTTTCAAGTATATATGCCTATACATATATACACATATATCAATTTCATATATATTCATGTGTATCTGCTTCTACACAATGTTTTCCACTGTAATCACGCTGCTGATGCTTTAACGGCGACGTTTTCGGCGCAATTACTATAAATCAGTTTCGATGCATTATTTCTTCGGATTTCTTTGGCAATATAAACGACATTAAATATTTTTATTTATCTGTTTTTCATATACTTGAATAGGTCTTCATGCATTGTCACTTCCTTTTCATCAATATATATATATATATATATATATATATGTATTTTTTCATCCGAGAAAATAGTTTTTTAACGCTCTTTTAAATTATACTTTCAAACTGTGATAAACGATCCATCATGCACATACGATGTACATAACTGCGTTTTCATCATGATCGTAAAATCCTTGAGTTTATATTATATTTCAATTGCTCCAGCTTCGATAAAATCTTTGCTAACGCCCTAAGTGTTTGATTTAGCCATTTTGGACAATAATATGGCAATTAGTTATTGAAAAAATACACTCAATCTGGCTTTTATGTTTATTACAAGCCCACATCCGCTAAATATCATTGTTATGTTGGCGCAGATAAGGAAAAAATAATTTTAGAACCAACTGGGTCCACCGAATTTAGTGGATAACCCGCCAATTCCCTTGCCAAACATACTCCCGACTTTTCCCACGACATTAGAAGTAACATTGCTCAGATTTGCAACGTAATTTGCATCCTCAGCACCGGCTGATTCAACAATAGTTACTTTCGTTTTGGGTCGCTCTACTTCATCGTCGTTTCCATTCTCAGACAGACCCCTAGAAGATAGATAATGACAAAAATTAGTTGGATATCTTGGTTTTAGTTGATCTATAATTCTCACTCGTCATTCTGATCGCTCATGGTTAAGGCACAAGTTGCTTCCTCGGTCTGCATTCGCTGAAATGTCGTTTGATATGTCTTTGAGTTTAATTTGTCCTCCATAACTCCTTGGAGTTCAAAGTCCGAGTAGACTTTCTTCACAATGTGTGCAAGACAGGTACACTGGTAAAGATGAAGACTGTGATCGAGCCTGTCTGACAGCCAGCTGCACAGCATTTGGATTTGGGCAGTGTACCATTGCTAATAACAGCCGAAAATTATCAAACATTAGTAATTAGTTTGAGATTAAAAAAAATCAAACAATAATAATCACTTGCCTCGAAAAAATTTAGAATCCACAGCTCATCGATAACTTTGCTTCGTATTTGATCCATACAATTTCTCGTAAAATTCACGTATGCCTGTCCCATTTCTTTACCACTGCCCGATACCTTCTGTGAAACATGGGTTAATGCATAAAAAATAATTCACATAATTTCATCAATTCAAGTGATAAATTAGCTGTTGATAAAATTTGATCTCCAGTAATTTAGAGAATAATTTTTTTTGCCATACCGTAAAACTGAGAATTGAACCAATGAATGAGCCCTCATCATAGCGTGACAATTTCGACAATGTTGCTTCCAAAACTGTGACTAACTTGTTAATCATTCCCTGGTTCATACTCGCCGATGTTTTTTCTATCATATCGTCAATTTTTTCATGGTATTGATGCTAAAAATGAGAGAAATGCAGTAAATTTCATTCAAAAAACAATAACCATAAATAAATTCAAACAGGTATAATAAATCATAATTATTTTATAAATGATTTTTAAAAAAAAATTGTTTTTTTGCTATTGTTTGACATAAATTTTTAGAGTAAGGAAATTTATCTACATTACCCCTTGATTTCCCTTGATAATTAATGATCGATGACTTACCACATCGATTCCATCGACTGCGCAAAGCTTTAAACTCTGATTCTTCGCATCCAAGATAACGTTCACCATAGCACACATTTCAGACGGTATAATATAATCCGTTGAGATAAATGTAACGCCTTTTTTGAGCCATTGCTGAAAAGCTGTATCTGTCCTTTGAATACAAGACTCAATCATATCACATGCCATGAGTTTAAGACGTTGCTCTAGGTGCTGACCAAATTCTTGATCTGGCCAGTGAAGGCCACCAATAAAAGATTGCAAAGCATCGAGTTTCCAAAAGAGATCTTCCGATGTAGCGCAACCATTGCCTTTTATTTCCCAGCGTTCTTTTTCAAAGCCTTTATGAATTGATTGTGCTATCGAGGTCTCCATAAGATCGACATATCGTACGACAAGTGGCGCGAAAGTGTCTCTCAGGTGCTTGTGAAATCGTCCATTCTTCAAATTATCTAAAATCAAAATTTCATATAATATCACGTAGTATATTGATGGCTAAAATAACTTTACCGTCCACTCTGAGGTAATCATTCAAAATTTGAAATAGTGGAAAGCTGTCCCAGGTATCAGGTGGCTGCTCAGACAGCACTTTGTCCATGTCGACGGCAAATAATGACCAGAAAATCTCGGCGTGCTCCACCAGGAGTTCGCTGAACCAGGCGAACGCCTGCGGTGCGGTGTAGTAGGAGCGAAACGTGAAAATATTGGACGACACACATATACGGTGGGCAAGTCTTTATTTAATCCGTGTTGATGGGAACGCCAATCACGGATGCAGAGCTCTCGAGGACCCAGAAGACACTATCAAGCTTTCAAGCTTAGTCTAGTTAATTAATTTTTATTCTAAAATATATTTTATTCTAAAATATATGTATACGTGCTTGAGAGAGAAAGAGAAAGAGAGAACAAAAGTATAAAGCCTTTTAATAAATTTCAATTATCGTGAATAAATGAATTGTTCTGCTCTAAGTAAGTACTGTGCTGAATAATGAGCCACGTAACACAATGGAATTGTTCTAGCAGCGAAAAAAAAAAACATCTAAATCAATAAATGTCTATAGCAATGTTGCGATTAATTGTCTTCTGAGGAGGTTGCAGACTCTTACCAATGTCTGTTTTTAAAACATGCTCATCCTCTACCTCGAGTTCTCTGAATTTTAAACATTGACTCAGTTCTAAAAACCTAACTAATACCTCCGAATAATGTTCTTCGTTTTGCTGAAGTAAATCCACGCACAGTCCAGCCAGTCGAATAAGATCATCCAGCTTTTTCCCCGGGGGCACACACGGCTCACCGTTATAGTCCTCCTCGCCGATTTTTGCCGCAGCTGATAATCTGTCGTAATTTACTAACGCCGCAGTTTCCAAACAAGATTTTATCATTCCCCGAAATTCGTCGGATGGTAATTGAGTTGATACATCCTTCATTAAAACACGCTCCAACAACGATAAAGTTGCCTTCAAGGCACCTTCTGGTCGACCAAAAGGAAAGCTGTACCTGTTTAAGGCAGAAAATTTAATTAATTATTACATAAGTAATTAGGGCTTCTAAAACTTTCAAGTATTTCTACATAAAATATATATATTTCATATAATATTTATATTTGTAATTGTATTTTTACCTGAAATTTGTAATTTGTTTCTCTAATAGTTGCCTCAAACGTTCTTTGATTTCTTGAAATTTATCTTTCTCTTCGTGCGTGATGGATCCAATACCATCAGGACGATTACCGTGCACATGACTCGCGCAAAACTCAAAGCTATAATGTATCAACGTCGGATCTATCATGCAACCACGTTCGGCACGATCCAAAACGTCACTTAAAAAACATAGATATCTGAAGCAACCGCGAACACCATATCTGCAACAGAAACAAAACAAATCTTATCTAGAATTTATCGAATTAATTTAAAATACTGAATGTAATTCATCGTAATTGAAATTTTTTTTTTTTAGAGTTCTTTATAGTTATTATACCTGGCACAATACTCGTCAATGACGAATTGTTGTCCCGGCGAAAACCATCCCAGTGAACAATAGGGATCGTTGAGTCTATAGTCGAGAGTGAGGTTTTGAAGGAATTTAAACAGAATAGCATGATCGAATTTACAGGGATCTGCACTGATAAAGTCCTCCATTCCGTGTTTTCTCGCTCGATCGGCATCGCCTTGAATTTTACTTATTGTAGAATTCTTATCCGCTACTGAGACTGGCGGTGAAGGCTTGTGAGATTGTCCAGTAGCTCTGTACATGGCCATAACCCACAAATGACACTCGTTCTCGTCATCCGAGGCATAAACGATATTGTCACCCTCGCGAACGGCATTAAAGAAGAATCTAAAACATAAATTTTATTTATTTTACATAATGAGAAATTATTATTATTTTTTCTTTGTATATTTTTAGATGAAATATTTTTCCATTTTTCACGTTTATTTTTTAAATGAAAATGTATATAAATTTAATCTTACCTTCCGCCCTCCAAATCGGTGCCCACCATGAGATTTGCAGAAACGGCCTCGATATAGTCCACTGTATAGCCATCCAGCTGCATCATTTCCGAGGGCTCGCTTTTTTTTTCTTTGTACGAGCACATCGCAAATGTGTACTGTGAGACTTGGACCAAAACGAAATACCGTTTCTTCCATTTTTTCCAAACTGATTTTCCCATAGCATAGAGATAACCACAGTGTTTCATATTTAAAGGCTTGTCCATGCGACAGGCGATTTTTATTCGTAAATCTTGGTCCGGATTATTTTTCGGGACGGTCATACGATGCCATTCGGGTACTTTGCAGGACAGTGGGGTCGGTCGAATTATCACTTTGCCCAGTTCTTTGTCTTCCAATGCCAACATTGCGGGATTTTCTGTGTATAATCGTACTTTAACCACTGGCAGGGGATGCATTGTTGTAAAGTCTCCCTGAGTATCCCACCTGGAGAAAAAACAAAAACAATTTATTACCCCATTTCTTCACTGTAAAATATCTAGTCACCGCGCTCGACATGACTCACATTGGCTTGGAAGCCTCGGCTTGATCAGTTTGTAGCTTCTCGCCACCCTCAACTTCCATCGTGCAGTAAACAATGCGATTGGGTGCGAGGCTTTTTAGACCCTTGACCTCCATGACTATGACTTCAAGCGAGAAGGTCAAGCCCACGTCCATTTTGGTGAGTTGCGGATCGGAGTCAGCGGAGTCGCCCTCCAATTTTGCGAGGGAACCCTGGGTGCGGTAGCGGGAGCGGTCACTACGACGCTTCAGCTTCTGCAGCCCGTATTTGCTGTCTATCGAACCTTTGGAGACTGGCAATGACTCCAAATTAGTCATAAGCAGATTGATAGACGACTTGAGCTCCTCGATGTAGAGCGACTCCATCTCCTTTAGGAGAAACCTCGGCATGAGCTTGCGATTCTGAAAAAAAAAACCAAGAAAAGAAAATTTTTTTAGATTTTTGATGCTAGCAGTAGTGTTGATTTAATTCTATACCTTTTCCATTTCATTGATTTTCTGTATGCGACCGTCCAGCTCCCTCCTGATAGCGGCAGCCTGCTCATCGGCTGAGTCCAACAGGAGGGCGTTGAACAGAAGCTGATGCTCGAATTTTTTGATGCCGAGGATTTGCTGAAACATGTCGTAGAGTTGCTCCTTCGACAGTATCAACTCCGAATTTAATGACTGCTGTTGCATCCTGGATGGCCTCTTGGTGTCCTCGTCACCTGTGCCTTTAAATATACAATCGAATTTGGCCAGCCAGGACGTAAGAACAGTCTCTTTGCTCAACCCATCGATTTCCGGGAGGCTGCGGACACGCTTCTCAATGTTGTTCCTGAACACCTCGCGGAAGTCGTACTGGGAACAAGCCCCGCTTTGCACCATTCCAACGACTCTCTCAGACTTGAGGAATACGTCGTAGTAATTTTGGATGGCATTGTGAAAGGCCTCGTCTGCCATTATTTGTGTCTCGCCTTTGAGAAACGCCTGAAACAGTCAGTTTTATTTCATCATCATGCGAGCTTTCATTTACTTAATGTATCCGCTCTATGAAAGGTATCTTCTTTCTGAATTACACGAGTGTGTGTCTTTCAAAGCGGGAATTGATTTCTTACAGTATCTTGAGGGGAAAAAAAATCGAAAATAAACCAAATAATGAAGGTTAAGATACGAGTGCATGCAGCCTTTAAGATGCTCGTAAGGCTTCCTGAGAAATTAACAATTTTAGTTGAAAGGATTCTCCTAGTCATATTATGAAACTACTCGGAAATTATGTAATTCTATTATATGTGAACAACTCATTTGTCTCTATAAAATATAATTGTCTAAGTGCTCTGATTTTAATTTATAAACTTTTTAATAATTCATAATATTAAAAATGTATGGAAACAATTTGCATACATATACTTTGTAAATTAATTCGTATGGCACGGGCTTGAAATCATGGAAAATCATTAGTCACACGTGGAAACTCGTCAAGAGTGACGTATCAAAGGAATATTATACAAAACAGTATGCATAATAAAATTATGGAAAGCAGAGTGCAATACGTGATATAAAAAAAATAATAATTTTTCTTAGCCTAGATGAATAAATTTCCTGAAGGGAAAAAAAATTCAAAGAGAATATATGCATTAGACTTTCACCTAATGGCATGTCATATAGAAAGTATCTATGTATATCACACCTGAAAGCGAGAACACAATGTCTCCAATTGTTGCTTGGTAATTTTCATTTGCCTTCGAGTCATATCCGTGGGTTGTTTGGCATTGAAGGGATACGCGATACATCTCGATATAAAAACATACAGTTGAATACGAGTTTTTCTCTCTTCTTCTTCACGCTCTTGTTTGTCCTACGAATTCAATGTGAATTAATATGACGAGTATAGAATTAATAAAAAAAATCCACAGGAGCAATATACTGACCTGCAGGTCAATCTCTGCCTTCTCGCTGGCAACTGAGGGTGAGGGACTCGTAGGTCTTTGCGCCGACTTTGCGTAATTGGCAGCATCTTGGCTGGCGCTCATCGACGGTGACAGTGAACTTCTGGCACTGGACAGATTTGGCACATCCAATCCAGCTGCAGCAGCCTCTGACTGCGCTGCATGGTGTGCTTGGCTGCCGGCAAGCTGCCGACCATGTGGCCCATGTAGACTGCCACCGTGCAGACTGGGTGAGCCAACGCTGCCTTGACTGTGACCGCCCGGTGATGCTGTGCTTCCCGCAACAACAGAACCTGCGCTACCGCCGGCACCAGGACCTCCGCCACCTCCACTGGCATGACGACGAGAGACGTGGGCGCTGGCACCGCGTCCCCCGCCGCCAGCACCCCCGCGATGAGTCCCCTGATCTCCGTCGCTCTCCTCCTCCGAGGAGCTTGGGTCAATCATTGTCGAGTTTGCAGCTCCTCCTGCGGGGCCCGACTGACTCTTTGCCCGAGCCTGCCGTCTCCGACGGCAATCGCGCGACCGTCGCCGCTTCCGTTATCCCGTTCTTCCCCGCTTCCGCGGCTGTAATCATTTTCACACCGTGTGTTAGCGATATGCTCAATGCCTTTAAAAATTATTTCTGCGTTATATACCCTGTTTTTTTCTGTTAGACACAATTGTCGAGGGAATTTGACGAATCATCGCGTGAATTTTACTGATGGGTAAACAAAGTGCACCAGAGTTATGATAAAAAATCATTTGTTCGTGTTTTTTTTTTATCTCACGTGATTTGCATCGATTTCTCAGGGATTTAGGTCACTTGTTGGATATCTCGAGATATTTATATGGTACACTTTATTGCCAAGATAAAAAATTATTGCAATAGTAAATTTATTTCGGTAATATTGCCATTGGATTAAATTCATAACTGTATATATGTTTATATATGTATATGTTCGATTGACGATTTTGGGCCTCTCATACAAAACAAACGACTTATGGGGCTGCCATCCAATTTTCGCTCAGCACATATACGACTTTAACTGTTGGTATATATAGATATATTTCTCATTGTAGTTTCATTTCTCTTGTATTCTGTCCTTTCTCCGATGAGTCAAATTGCCACGATGGCCTTCAGAAGGAAATGAAAGCTTTTTTTATCGCTAACATTTGTTTTCGTTTTTCTAATAGTCATACTTTTATTTTTAACTGATGGCATTGGTGGATAAAAATAATTGTATAAGGTTCAAATGCTTCTATTATACCCATATAGTGGGGGAATGTGGGGCAAAACGAGGTACTAATGACTTTTTAAACACCACAATAGTGTAAAAATTGAGTCATAGCTCGCTAAAAAGGAAAAAAATTGAAGAAATTCTTATTTACAGTTGCTTATACATAGAATACAGTTTTACTGATGTCAAATTACAGTAAAAGCTAGATAGATAGCATATGGTTGAAATAAAATTCGACCACAATTAGATAATGATCCAATTGCAGTTGGCGCACTTGAAGAGAAAAAATTTTTACTCGTTTTTTCAGGTACCCCATTCTGCCCCACATTTCCCCTGCGGAAAGACATCAAATATATTAAGTCAAACTTTCAAACAAAAATATAATCAATACAACATCACAGAGAGGAGTAGGAATATGTATGTGTGTGTGTGTGCTAAATTTGAAGAATCGATATTCATTATCTCTGACACTTTGTGATGTTTTTCGCGTTTTCCGTTGAGATATATGTATTATTATACCTATAGGTATGACACGGCGAAAATAAATGGATGTGATAAAACACATTGTCTATATGATATAAGCACAGATTTGAAACATCAGCAATTTTTGTCACGGGTTGGAAAAAAAAATTTGCTGTTATAGAAGATTTACATTTAAATTTAATTCAATTGTATTTGGAAAGAAGTAGGTCAAGTAAGTTTAAATATTGCTGTTGAGGATGTAACGAAAAAGTTTGATTTATATATCCCTCGAGCAAGTGAGAATGTTTGGGAAAATTGAGAGTCGTCGAGTGCATTTGCAACGAACTTCCATTTACCTAGCCTCTGCAGGTTCGTTCACCCCATCATGTTCCGCCGTTTGATAATTTATCGATCTTACCGCAGCCATGTGCCTTTTTATCACGATGTCAGGACGGATATAATTCAGAAATGCACTTCAATTAAAATTAATTACGCGCACAAGTGTCGTGTGATTTTTTTAAGATTGTCTGCGATTATTCTTGCATATATTATACTATCCGTAAATTGGATATAAATATCATTGAGAGTGCCATCGCCGAAAAATGCAGGAAAATATCAGGGACGAAGGAAAGCGAGTTATAAAAAGGCGAATGACGTTGGCTGCGAGTGTAGTACAGAAAATATACCATATCGATTATTTTGTCAACAATATGTACCCAGCTTTTTCCGTCGCTCACTTGAACCTGCGCCTCTTGCCGATCCGCACTTGTGTCCATTCTCTCTACCGGCAATACTGCAAACAATACTCTTATTTTTTTTTATGTTTTATAGAAATCGGACACTGCATATATGAGGACCCGATTTTCCAGTAAATATAAACTGTAAACACTATTGCGTGGCAAATTGGTAACGTGTAGCACGCATCGAACCTACATTTTTCCATCGCAGGCGTTTTTCCATGTTCTCGCTTTGCGACAGGAGAAGCACACACACGGGACAGAGTTGAGAGGCAGCGTGCTCGACTTATAGTACTTCATATATGCATAAACAGCCTACAAATGCAATCAAATCGAGCACAGCGCGATAATAGATGTATATAATTTAATAATACATTATCACCTGATTGCAAAGAATTTTTTTTACATGATTATAACTAAATTAAAATATTCTTGAAATTTTTTGACAAACAAAATCCGCAGCATCTTTCTGTTTTTCAAGGTATAATAGAATATCTATAAGCATCTGTCGGTATCGTGATGCCGCTACACAAATTTAGACTCAACTTCCGAATTTCATCATATCGATTTTCCGCCTCCGTGCGCATTTCACCTATCAGTTATTACACGGCGATATCCTGACCTAACCTGATCTTTTATCCGATTTATTGAATTACTGTCCGCGACTTACTCTCGGCTCAATATAAAAAAGCTTGCATCATACAAAGGAATTGTGTAACAGAGTTGTTGCAAGCCTGCCCGTGACATCCTCAATTGTACTTGACACATCTACAAAAGGTTACAACTTAACTTTAACTTGGATTTTTCAATTTTTCATACAATCAAGTAATTTACTTCAATTTTTATATTTTTCTTACGAGTTCAAAGACACATTCTCCATCGCGTGATTATCACTATTATCGTTTCAAGTACCCTAAAAAGGCAAATTATAATAAAATAATGCATGTACAAAAAATTTATTCGTGTCGGTCATTTTATCTGATTTATGTGTAATGAAATAATAATTATATTTACATAAAATTTTCTTTTTAATATATTTAAATGTTTGTTGAAGAAAAAAAAAATTAACATGAATAATTCTGCGGGCAAAGTTATTGCAAAAGGCATTATTTTTAGTTGTGGAGAATTAAAGTTGGATAGGTGTAATCTGGATTATATGATCATTATTGTTTACCCGATCAGTGTCATAGTGATTTATACCGTGTGTTACAGCAATTGTTGGGGTAGAGTAAATATTGAAGCGGTCAGTACCTACTGGGCAATCTCATAAACATGTCGTGACCGGTTGGCGATCATTCATCTTAGTCAATTCAATGTTAGACTATCAGTTCTGTGCTAGAGTCTTACATTAGCTACAAGTATAATTTCCTTCAGTCATCAAAATTAATATCTAAAATTGATAAACTATATTAAAAATTCCCCCAAGACATTAAACCAAGGATAAAAGTCAAAATCATTATTTATATATACTCTAGTTCAGCAATTTACCACACCTATATGTGAATGTCGTTTTTTCCTATTCTTTCTTCGTGATATACAAGTACAGGGAATTGTCCCGCCTTTCTCCTGTTCTTTTATTGCTCCCTCTGGTGTTTTTTCCAAAAGAAGAAATGGGGAATGACGCGGGGGAAGCGGTCTGCACGACGCGGTGAGCCGCGTCGTGGAATTCTTCGTGGCACGTTATTGATCTAGCCACGAGTTTGAAGCCTCGCCATTGCTCTAGCCGCTGTGGCACATGTGTCGCGCGCGGAGGGATGCGGGTTTGGGTGTGCCATTGTCTCGCAGCATGACAAAAAATAATGAGACCAATTAAAACGCAAATACAGGGCGAAAGCTGCCTCATTTGACTAAATAAAAAAATATTCGTACACTTATGACATCGCAATGAAGATTGCACTAACCTCCTCAGCCAGTATGTTCACTATTTGTCTCGTTCTCGTGGTCACCCATTGTCCAGACTTTGTTGACAACTGCAGTGACGGCGCGTCAGCAACTAACAAAAACCACTGTGCTATCAAAGTCTCGACAAGTCAAAACCGCACGGAGCTCTTCCCTTCCTGCATGCACTTGGAAAGGGACTGAACACCGGTGTGCGGGAGTAGAGGGCTCGACAACGAGGATCTTGGAGACTATGTGATCAGTGCGCCGACGTCGCGAGTGGGGATTAGGAATGAAATGAAGAGCGAGGTGGCGCGGGAAGATAGAACCATCCTAGTGACAGTCAGGATGGGGTTTGTATGGGCTGTAGAAATTGCGCCGACTGAACGAGAGACATATCGTCGTCGTGGACAATCGGACAGAGCTTTTACGATTGACACACATTTGTGTTGAATCTCATGCAGTGTGAATGGCGCGAGCTTGCACGAAAAGCAAGAGGGTGAATCGACGCAGGAAAAAGGGGCGGGGGATGCAACGTGAGAGAGACTGGGCTAGCGGGGACAAGGGGTAAATTATATGTATCACTATACGAATAGCAGACTCGATGCAGGCGCTACTAAAGGAAAAACGATATGGTCTCGCGCACTGTATGTACTATATCTTTATTGTACTAAGTGCCACTGGGCCATCGATCGCCTGCGCGACTGTTGGTGTTGTATCAGCTGACCGCTTTCCTCACGCAGATCCTTTACGCCAGCGCCATCTACAACTCGAGTGACACGTCAACGGATTTTGTTACATATCTTCTTGCCTACTAATGATAGACAAGAAGCTTATTCCCTGATGCGACCTATAAAAGCCTGAAGAAAGCTATTTTCTGGCATATGAATCTTTATGTATTTCCAATCGCATAGTAAATTTAACGGCGAGACTGTATTATTGATAATTTCAGACTCTAAGAATTTTTTTATAGGGCTGAAAAAAAATTTCTTTCCCGCGCTAGTGCGCTCTCACATGCGTTGAAATATCTGCTATGGAATTTCTCTGGAATAAATTCTATTTTATTGGAATTGCGGTGCACATATCACAGTTCTAGAACGACATGTCATTTACTTGGAATACTCATTTATGGAGCCAGCACGACAACGATGCATTGATAGAAATTGCGATCCTTGATTGACAAACGAAATTCCCATACGCGCTATTTCTCATTCTCCTTCTCGGCGTTTTCTCTCCTCCTCCTCCTCCTCCTCCTCCTGCTCTCGATCATCGTGATGCTTGAAGCTATTATACTTCCCAAGTTAAACGAATTGCGGTTATGTATATGCTTGATAAGCGTGCCTACTGGCGCACACGGTATATATGAGATAAGCTCAAAGCTCTGTATGCATGTATGAATGATTCATGATTTGTTTGTGATTTCTTTTTTTGTTTATATTATTCATCCGTGATTTTTTAGTCACTTGGCGTGAAGTGTATATTGTAGGCTATTATGCGCAATTATGCAAGCAATTTTATTACTGCGGTTTAATAATTGTATTTAGACCGCGTATTATTAGAGTGCCGACGACAATTCAAATTTATGACAAATTGCAGAAAGCCAGTTCATTCAGCGAATTTTCTCGCTTGGTAGAGCATGCAATTTCACACAGTCTTGGTCTTGAAATATACGGAATGTAGTTGTGTTTAACAGCCTCACGAGCACCGACACAATTTTATATTTTATATTTTGTATTTTTCTTCCCTGCCCGCCTCCGAAAGCTCATCGCATTTTTATGAATAAACGTCTGGGCTTGTGAAACGATGCTATAGAGTGGAAGAGACAGTGTGGGCGGATTTTTGGTCAATGCCTGTCTTTAATAAATTCATGAATATATATTTAGAATTTTCGTCAATGTCACAAATTTAATTTGATTATTAAATTACTAAATACTATGCATGTATTAGTAATTTTTCTTTGTGCAAATTTTTACGTAAATGAAAAATTTTCTTATATAATGATAATAAAAGCATTTCTCGTATAGTGTAAGAGTTAATAGAGCATATGTATAGTGTATTTAATGAACCTACGGTCAAATTACTAGCAAAGTTTGTTTCATCAGCGACGGAAAGGGAAAATGTTCAGCCTTTGATAAACTCCACTCAACTTCATTCATCTTTTCCGCTGCCATCGTGCAATTCATGACGACATTTAATTAGTCGTATCGTGATAAAACTCTTTATTCATGATATTAAAAGTTTATTAATTCTTGAAATACAAATCTCACCCAATTAGAAAAAATTGGGGACATTGAATATAGGACTTTCAGATGGTATTGAGTAAAATGAATGCCAATTTTTCATTAATGTTTCAATAACTCAGTAAATAAGCGAAATAACAAAAAATATTATGGGAATCAAATGATAAAAAATTTAATTGTCTAAAAAAAATGTTTAATAAATTTTTGCTGTATTTCACTTCATTTTCGAAATATTTTAATAAATAAGAATTTTTAAAAACCGAAATTTTTTCAAAAATTCAGTCATACAAAAAAATTGATTCTACGTTTTTTTTAGGAAATTAAATTCCCAGTTATTTAACTTTAATCATATTTGCTGTTATTTTACTTAT
Organism: Macrocentrus cingulum; assembly: GCA_002156465.1. Lineage (NCBI taxonomy): Eukaryota > Metazoa > Arthropoda > Insecta > Hymenoptera > Braconidae > Macrocentrus > Macrocentrus cingulum. The sequence goes on along the minus strand of MVJL01011760.1, from coordinate 204,194 downwards.
TTTACACGTTATCGCCAGAAAACTAAAAAAAATCACGAAAATGGCTGAATTTCCAAAGGGTTCGACCTCTGATAACATAAAAAATATTTAATTTTCACTTCCACTGAGCATTTTCTCTGTGGGAATTAGAAAAATTACGACATACAATCCATCTAGCCATCACGGATGATCTGCGATAATGTCGATTAATTTAGTTGGAAGTTTCAGTGTCCAGTAGGTGACATTGAACTTTTTATTGACTTTTAGATATTGTATCTATTACTCGATTGAAAGTAAATCTCTTACTATTTTTTTGGATGAAATCACAACTTTATTATGAAACGTAATTAAAATACTCGATATACATTGCGGAATTTAGTATATATATAGTTCGTGATTCAATTTTTCATTTTCTAATAAATCATATAATTAAATTATTCACTTTGAGTAAGATAAAATTGATTTAGTATTGCAGAACAAATTAATTATAATTGTCAACAGATCTCTTGACAGTATTAATTATTTTTTTTTTTTAATAGAACATTTTTTTAACAATACCGAAGAAACTATTTTCCTATATATGTTGCTCATGAAAATTTCATATCAAGTATTAATCATGATGAATCACCGCCAATTAATCATACGCGCAAAGTTTTACTAACTATATATATACCTACATAATATAACTCTATCAAACTTTTCAACACGACCGTCAACGTGCCATGTGATCATTTCCCATTCTGACTATTCGATTGTAATTTGAAGGTCTGTATAGCCGTGCGCGAAACCTCTGTCCTCCAACTCACCGTTCAGGCTGATCTCGGATTCAAAACTTAGTGCGCGCACGTATACCTAGGTCCCTCGAAATTTTGGCTTGCTGCCAGATAAGTCTGGGAAAATGGGTTATCGATCAATATCCCGGAGATCTCTCGATGCGCGAAACGCCAGAAGCTTCAGTAAATCTACTCTCCTTTCTCTTTTATATTCGAAAAGCCTTTCATCGCGCATCGTAGATGAAAAATAAAAGCTAGTCATTACTCTCTATAACTCTTCTAGATTCACTAGCCGGTTCTTATACTTATGTATATAGTGATACGAGCATGTAATAACTTGTTTCCGTAACACACACTGCATGTGATAAAAAATAGTTGGCTCTCGTTTAACTTTTTTAAGTTATCTGTTGTTAGACCAGTATATATAATCGCAGTAGTATAACTAATTTTTTTATCTATATAGTCTTGATGTAATATCTTATCAAAATTAATCTCTGTCTTTTTTACCGAGATTTGTTAAATAAAAATTTTAAATCATCAAAATAAAAGAAAAAATTGATAAAATGGGGTAGAAAAAAAACATTAGCCCGTCCGGACCTCTCTGCATAGAGGGCCGCAAGGTTTAATTCATAAACAGCTGACGCCATCGGACGGGCTCGCAAAGCAACTGCCAAGAGGGGGAGGTCTCAATCAGTGGTCCATAATAAATGCGAACGCAGGACGAACCACGTCAGAAACACGTACACTTTACTGCAAGAAAGAGGGAGTGAAACATAAAAACGCGAAAGGGCACATATTTTTATTTTTAAAACATATGTGAAGGTTAAATGTGTATATGAGTGCTTGCAAGACTTATTGTGTAATTTGACAGTGAACACGTTGTTGGTGATGGCGTGATGTTGGCTGCTAAAAATATCCAACTACGATGCACTAAACGGATGTGACAGAGGCGGATCAAGCAAATATCTGTCGTTTCTCCGTATTCGATGGATATGTGTAAGCAGGAGCAAACTCAAAGTTGTGGTCCAGTTCGAGCAGCCGCCCAAGGCCGGGGAAAACTTCAACGAACCTCAAAGATATGGGAATAACTCGTCGACCTTCCCCGAAACGAAGAAAAAGAAAAAAGGAATATCGCCTGGTTGTGGTTTTTTAAGTCATCAACGTGTCTTTTTTCCAAGTGCCTCTGCCTTTTTTTCATCACGATTATAGTGCATCTCTGTGGTAGTTGCCATTCCTCGATTTGTAGTGTTTGTTTTGTTTTAAAGGAAAAAAAGGAAAGAAAAATCCACAGATAAATTGTTAAAATTTTTTTTTCTCATCATGTTATTTAAATTTTTACATCTGCGTAATCGAGTACTCCATGTACTTTTGGTTTTCTTTATTGGCCTGACTCTTTTCGCATATTATCGCTCCACTGTCGATAATTATCTTCCATCCGTTCAAGTCACTCGCACACGTAAGTACTGTCGAAAAATTAATTATACGCGCAATTTGGGTAATTTAATAAAAATTTATTTTATTTTATTGCAGGTCAATTCGCAGCCAGATTCGGACACATGCATGAGACTGCTGTAGATGAAGCATTGCTATCTAATAAAGCGAGCTCCATCATCGACCCAACTGCATTAGTTTTGAATAATTCTCAACAGTTAACAGAAGCAGTGTCATTTGCTTATTCAAATGGATCACTATCACCGTCTTCCGCAAGTATGTCTGCTAGCTCAATGCCTAATAATAATTCGCAGCCTACGACCGATGTAAAAAATTTAAATTTGACGATGAAACTGCAGCCAAACAATACAAATCTAGTGCAAAATACTAGTGTGACAAACTTACCTCTTACAACAAAACCACCAATGAAAAATTCTGTTCGGTTTATTTATCCACCTGGACATTCTATCAGTGCATTGCATAAATGTCCAGATAACGGTAAAGATATGGATCTAGTCATAGTAATTACGTCGGCACCTGATCATGTGGATGCCAGGGATGCTATTAGAAAAACTTGGGGATACTATGATAAAGAATCTTACATTAGTATATTATTTATAATTGGAAGTACGAATAATTCAGCGAGGGAGGATATTTTAATGAAAGAACAGGATCGACATAATGACATTATACGTGGTAAATTTATTGATACATACAAAAATTTAACTCTTAAATCACTTTCAATATTTGAATGGTTCTCAACATACTGTCAAAATGTTAATTTTCTATTGAAAACAGATGATGATATGTTTATCAATGTTCCAAAACTTATTGCTTTTATAAATAAACGTAAAACAGCCAAAAATGTGATATATGGCAAAGTAGCAAAACGATGGAGGCCAGTTAGAAAAATTGAGAGTAAATATTATGTATCTTTGCAACAGTATAAGGATAGATATTATCCTGATTTTACCACGGGTCCAGCATACTTATTGAAGAATGATGTTGTTCAAAAAATTTTTGATGCCTCAATGGATGAAATTTATTTAACTTTGGAAGATGTTTTTTTAACTGGTATTGTTGCTAAAAAAATTGGTATCAAACGCTCTCATTCCAGTGAATTTGTTAATACACGAGTATCTCTGGCAAATTCGTGCGTTGTTAAACGTCACATAAGTATTCACAAATTGACATTTTTAGAAAAATTTGATCTATGGAAAAAAACTAATGCTATAGACAGTAAATGTTAATCATAAAGCATTTAATACAATATTTAGAAATTTTTTTTTAATTATATTTTTCAATTTTTCATTAAATTAACGTTATTTACTTGCGCCAATATTTTAAAAGGCACAATGTATACAAAATATTATCTAAAAATACATATTTATTTATGTAAGGGTCGATTTTTTCAATAGAAAAATGATAAATTGATAGTATTTTTTTTTTTGTTTTTAAGTAAAAAAAAAAACACACTTGGAAAATTCTCAACAAGATCTGAATATCTCACTGTCAATTTTATTATTCCGTATGCTATAATATATGTTTTTCTAATTATATTCGGAGATTTTCATTAGACAACAAATCGATCAACGATCCGTGATAATGATGTCAATTGATTTTCTTCATGTTCGATGAATTTAATAATTTTATCTATTTAATTTTCATCTGACGCTGTTCTAACGACTGGTTCGAGTGTCCTTTGCGTCATGTTTTATACGATAATGATGATGTCATCACTTTCGTCGTACAATCACAATTAATCTGTCATTAAAAAAGATTTATTTAAGTAAAAAAAGAAAAAGCTGCATCATTGGATCCGCGTTGTAATATCTGATACGGTGGCTACAATATTTTTTCACGTTGTAATAGCTGTGTATATATATTTTTAAATTGTTCTACGAGGTATTCATTTGAGTGCCATATGTATATAATTGAAAAAAATTATCGAGATTTAGCTGTACCTGCCATGCTGTCTAAGATGGCGCATGACGTTGAGTCTGGAACGATCATTAAGTATCTTATCGTAATCATCAATTGTTTTCAAGGTTTTTTAAGTTGATACACGTTCTTAACATGACGAATTGACGATACACACGACTACTCACATCCTTGGCATGCATCTGCTTTTTGTGCCGAGGAAAATAAGCTTTCCATATAATTGCATTTAATCACCGCCATTTGAATTATCTCAAAACTGGTGCCTATGTGCCCATTATTTGGGTCCATTCTCTTTTCCAATATGTATATATTAAATATGTGTACAAGTGCTATAGTATGATCAACACGATTGTCTGGTTATATATGTACGGAAATATCGAATTAAAAATCAAATAGCATAGCCATATTGTACTTATACTCAATTTTGTGATTTATTCAGATTAATATTTTTTAAGAGACTCTTGCACAACGATTTTTGATCGTAAAAAAAAAAATGAAAATTGTCGTGCAATGATTAATGCCTCCTCATTCCTGTATTGTTAATTTGAATTTTATTTTTGTACATTAACAGAATGGACAAAAAAAGCATGGATAAGTATGATAGTAGTATGCATTTATCGTGAGATCATGTACGTAAATATAAATATATCTAATAATTAGAACATGTGAGTAATTTAGAGTATATAAATAAATTTTAAGTTTACCATAATATGGAGAAAGATGGCCTTTGTAATATACACTTATTATATAAATATATATATCAAACATCTCTATATAATTATGTAATGAATTAAAAATATTAAAAAAGTCGAATCTTTGCAGAATCAAAAATTCTTATTTTTTACGAAGAAAAAAAAAAAATTCCCTAAATAAGATTATTTTTATTTTTAAATAGATTTTTTCATTATACTCAATAAGAAAAAAAAAACGATATGCATATCTCAAATGTATTCTTGCATATTTTGAAATTGACAATAAATGTGGTTGATTTCACTGAGTATAAAAATAAGTATAATGATTATTGAATGTAAATATATAATCGTGAAAATCGCAACACTATACATTATAGAAACTCTTTTCATTTATCTAGAGAGCGGAATATTTCTGACAAATATACAATTACCGTGGTATACGATTAAATTAAAAGCGTAACTGTTTTCACAATATAATAGAAGCAACACCGTAAATTAAATTTTATTACACATTGAGAAACATCTTAGAAAAAAAAATTAGACTATATATTTTGAAATAAAAAATTAAGGATAAATGATATTATTTTTGTAATATCTCCGTAAACATAAAATTATCTTATGTGTTCATCTACAATTTTTTGTTGCTGTATTATTATCATAGAATACACATTTATATAGTATATATACTTAATGTATATAAAAAGTCAATCTTCGTGTGTATTAAATTTTATAGAAAGATGACACTTTAATTAAACTGACCAATTATTTTAACATATTTTCTGCAATCAAATGCGCGTGACTATCACATTAAATACTCAAGTCATGAATTTTTTTATACAATGTCATGATTATAAATATATATTTAATGTTCAATAAAACATTTGATATATAAGACATCAGTTTAACTTTAATCAATTCTTAGTAATTTGTTATGACTGATATATTTTTTTATAAAAATAATTGAATTTAATTATAAAATATGCTCGATTTTGATACATCATCCTGTTTGGTTGATTTTTTTCTTTTTTAATCAAGCTGAACATAGACATACGTCTTTTATAAAAATTTACAAGCCCCTAGTGTCGTTTAACGATCAAGGACCACCCTATAAATTCCAGATTTATGCGAAATAATGATGTAATATTGTTAAATGTTTTGCTTAGCCACGATACAGTCAGTTTGGAGTCCGAAAAACACCGTATAAAATTAACTACCCCCTAGCGTTGTTTTAAATTATTATTCACAAAAAACTTTATAAAATAAATAAATAGCTTGCTTAGCGAAGCGGGCAAGCTATATACTTACTTATACTTTAAAAAAATTAAATGCTCACACACTTTTAAAAAAAGTGTGTGAGTATTTATATACTATTTATAAAATTATAGCACAATTTTAAATCATCAGATTTAGCTAGTTGGTAACAGATGGCGTTTGCATTGCGATCAGTGCTCAGATGGTGATGGTATTCCTACATCGGTGGTAATATAAAAATCGAACTGATGATATGCCCACTGCCTCCTCCGGAGATACGTGATTCAATGAACGTTCTCACACAAGTTTTTTTATCCAAGAATTTTGTAGGACGAATTAAAAATGCTCAGTTCAATTTTATTTCATCTTGTCTCTATATCGTTGAAGCATCATAACTTTTCCGATGATATCTTGAAATTATCAGTGATATTAGAGGGCGATTAATTACAATCTATAATCAACAGTCTACTTGAAACAATATCTCACATCCTGAAATAATTTCCACCGTCAATTTTTCTTAATACACTAATAATTTACATTTTTTGGTCAGTTTGTTACCTCAGTTTAAACGAAACAAATTGATAAAAATTTCACCTCATCCACTCGAGAAGTGGAATTTTTTATAAACTAATCAATCCACTGAATAACGAAACTAAAAAATTTCAATCATTACAGATAATAAATGAACTCTTAAAAGCACTCCAGATACAGCTCGTAAATTGAAGATTTTTTTTTTGTAGAAAAGTAATGGCCACAACTTTATGATTTTAATTTTATAATCGTATCTATGAGTTTTTTTTTATCCATGCGAACGAATAAAATGAATTTTCGTTTGGTAAAAAAAAAAATCGACTGTTTTGCGTCACAGTTTGCCCTAGATTTCTTTAAAAAATTAAAATACAACCTAAATAGTCGTATTAACACCTCGCTAAAGTCGAAAACAAACTATTTTTAATTTTTTTATTTACACAACAATGATGACAGCTCCGCGGCAGAATATATAAAAGGGTTCAGCATGGGGAAAGAAACGTTCGCGGTAGCTACGCTTTTGTACGTCGCATTCGTATATATGTGTGTGTGTGTTAAGAATGATAAAGTATAGTACACGAGCATCGATTACGTCTGACTCTGCCACGTGGAGTTCTAACCGTACGTTAGAGATTCGGTGTCCATTCTATATATGTATATTTACGCAGATTCAATTGTAGGGACGTTTCAGTAGTATAGGTCGACACGCGGCGACCTCAGCTGAGAGCACCCGAGGACAGTCTGGTCTGGATACACGTGCGAGCTTTTATCACTCCTACATTTTATGATGCACTACTTATAGCACACTTATTCTTCGTTTTTTATTATTAAAACATTTTTCTACCAAATTTGACTATTAAAAAATATTAGAAAAAAAAAACTAATTCTCATATTAGACTTTCTAAAATGAATTTTTTTATCATTTAAATAAATATTTCTAATTTGTTTTTATTGACTGTGAGGTATTTATACACACTATTTACAAAGTTAAATACAAACTAATTTTACTCAACATTATTTTAAGCCGTTAATCACTCGGTAAATATTATTTTTTTTGCTTGTTTGAAAATAAAATACCGATATGATACATATTTGATTTAATTTGAGTCAATATGTATCTGAGGTGTGTGTAAGAATGAAAAAAAGAAATGATAACTGTATTTACTCGAAATATCTAACTAGGAAAAAATTATTTCTTTCTAAACTTGAAAAAGTGACCGAATGTTATGACGCAGTCATAATACGTATACGCTTGGCGAGGTCATCGATCATTCTTTCACCTACTTCTCTCATCACTTCCGTCTTCCCTCCCTCGCGCTTCTTACACAATATTTATACATTCACATATATTACGGATATTAATGCTGATGCTATAGAATTCGTCAATGCGATTAGGATTATAACAAGTCACTGTCTAAAATTCTTTCCAGGAATGTCACATGTTGCCTGATCCCCCGCAATCAATTTATTGGCGATCACGTGCGAACGCTCCTCATCATCGTCCATTATGTGATTATAGTCATGGCTTTATTGGTGTTTTAAATACTAATTTAAAAATCACTCATAAATATCTATAGTTATATCATTTTTATTGGTCGATCATATATGTTGAAGTTGGTTAAATTTTTTAATAGATGATTTTATTTGTATTGGTGTTGAGGGGTGTTTAAATTGTAGGAAATTCGTAACACTGCTGAAGTTAAACTTAATTTCTAAATTAACCACCATTATAATATAGTGTTACGTCAAACACATACTGGGAATTTTGGTGATTCATGCATGATTGTTCTTTTCTATATGTCTGAAATGTCCGACTCGTGGTTTAGTTGATTGTAATTCCATCCCATTTTCTGATTTATATATAAATATCTTTGTATATACCTTATTGGATCAGATATAGACATATTCATCTCTTTTTCCTCGACGAGATTGGTCAAGCGCGACCTGTTTATAGTTTTGTCATTTCGTGGGAGGAATAATTTCGTGATGGGAATATTATAGAATATTTTTTCTTTCATTGTTCCTTTAGTTACGTCATATATTATTTCTTCATACCTATATCACAAGTATATGACGAAATTCGAAATTATATCTGTATATTTTAAGTATCTCTAAATTGCTAAAAAGCACTCTTATATATCAGACACGTCATTGTACCAGTCAATGATGTGATTATTATAAGATATGATTTCTTCATCACATTGATAGAATTTAAGGCACGTGTATATGGCAAATTGTAGTTGGATATATTTCATGGTTATATATACTTAATCGTTTTTATTTTTTTGGTTCAATTGAAAATTGATTTATATATTTCCCTAAAGATTCTTTGTTGCAAAAGTGATGATCAGGTATTTAAAATTGATTTTGTTTGCCTATCGCACAGGATAAAAACATCTCATTAGGCAATTGACGTGTGTCCTTGCTCTGCACGCGCGGTGCATTTTTCCCGCAAAGCTATATATAGCAAGTCTCGCTTATCACATATATATTAATCTCGATTTATACAATACAAGTACATAGTACATCACTGCACGTATATATATACGGCGCGATATCTCCGCGATGGGCGAATTGTCTATTGTTTGATGACCTTTAAGAATTCCTCGAGCTGACCAATCTTGTAGCAGAATCTAATCGTATGCGTGACACAAAGATAGTCAACGAGTGGAATTCAATTAAAACATGATGCTTCAGTGGTGTTGGCTACCACGTGGTATTCCGTCATCACGCGTTCGCCCTGTATCGTGTTGAAACAGTGACACACGTGGAGTAGTCCGCTGCTGCCGCCATCACGATGAGCATGTCCTACCCATCAGTATTTTCGAAATATTTCGGCGAGTAAGGAAAAAAAAAGTTCGGTTTACATTATTAGATATCGTCGGACCATATCTGAATTAACTTTGACGACACATGCATGTATATAACTCAAAATTTCGTACTTATATTCAATACATATAGTTTTATTAAATGAAATATACAAAAACTTATTTAAAAAACTTGCTCTCATATATATTTCGATGATTAGTTGGATATTTATGAAATTAACTCATATTCTATCTATAATTATTACAAATATTCTCATTTTTTATGTCATTCTATTTTATTTCCAATAGAAAAAAATTTTTTATAAAAAAAAATAAACGAAAATAATATAAAGAACATTCAGTGGAAATAAACCTATAGAAATGCGTGGTAAAAAATCGATTCAACAAATAGTCATGTCGTCGATTGCTTATCAGTTTAGTGGGAGTGGTTTTACAAGTCATAAAATGCTAAATTCTTCAATGGAATTGTGAGAAAAATTTTTAAAAACTTCATTAGCTTTTTTTTTTCTCTTGCAACAGGACAATATCCGCGGGAAAAATTAAAAGAAATTTAATCAACATAAAAATACTCTATAAATATTAAAAAGTAACATATCCAATTGCACTTAAAGTTGTATACATTTGTTTTTAAAACGTGCGTCATAAATAAATTTATATGACAGAAGATATAAATTTTTGCGATTGCAGTCGTACAACTTTGACACAAATTTATACTGCTCTGACACCCTGAAAGTGTATTATACTCATACTTGTTCGCATATTTTTGACACACCTGATGTGACCTTGATGCAATTTTCAATGTACTTACAGCTTTTCACATGTATTGATGTATACACATGTACACGAAAAATATACACGTAAGCGCACGCGCACGTGCAGCTATGCCGTCGTGTGTGTTGTGTTATGGTCCTCGATTTCCCCTCCGCTAATCCACGAGAACTCGGTTTTCGTGCTCGTAGAGGGGGCTACACGTGCCACACGCTTGTAATTATTATGATTGTTATAGCTATAACACAGCGCGTCCGTTCACATTTCTCCTCTTGGCGTTGCCTTGTCGTCGGTGGAAAGCGTGTGGGGCTGCTTGGGGATGCGCGCGATGATTCAGTTTGTCCGGTAGTGAGTTCAGTCTTATGTACAGTTGCTACGAGTCTCGTTATTGCTCCTATTTACTACTAGTTTGTGTAAAAAAAAATAATCCCCAATTTTTCTTCTTTTACCTTGCGCTATTTTTCAGCCCCACTGCTGAGGACTAAATCATTTTTATTCACAATATTATTTCTATTTTGTGTCAGTCTTATTAGTGCTCAATATTCACTTGTACATTCAATTGACGAGTGAGAGTGAACTTGATTTCAACGTAATCCACGACTAAACATACGGAAAGGTAATTATAAAAATTTTGTATCTTTATTTAGACATAAAAAGGCACTTTACATTACACCTGGGAACGCAAAAAATGTGATTATAATTTTAGACTGTACTCATATATACATCATGAAAATGTATTTGAATAGTTGATAGTGGTCTAATGATGATAAAAGTACACAGCTGCAACAGTTACACACAGAGTGCAACTTATAACGCGCGCAAGTGTATTACGACGTATTTTAGTGCAATCTGTTTTAAAGATAGGTGCGATGATGATGAAATAGATAATTGTCGGCTGACTGATTTAGTCAATAGACCGGATATCCTTAAGCAACTTACTTATCTCGCGCTCACTAATGCAGATTAATGCTCTTATGATTTTGCCAAACTATCAATTACTGTGGCAGCGCAATATTTATTGTTTATTATATGTACAGCTGAACAAGATAACTTTTATATTCATAGAAATAAGCGGGGGAAAATTCTCTGTCAATGCTGTACAGTCGTTTAGCTTGGCACACAATTAATTCTAGGGGATGAAGTGTGTGCTAGGGGTATAGTAGACAATCGGTCCCAAGAGAGCCGATGAGCGTGAAAAAAGCACACAAAAGAATAGAGAAAAAAATTCGTTAGATATTATCTAGATAGTTTGCTTCGGGTGTGGGCTCTGAAAAATAAATTTTGAGGTACAATTTTGCTTTTTATTTAATTTGATCAATTGCGTAGTTTTTTTCAAGCATTTTTTTTGTGGCTATGTTGGAATAATGATTTTTTATAATACGATAAGTTTTTTATTATCAATGAGTGCCAAAAAACCCAGTTATAATTGAGTTGACGTGGCTGGAGCTGATAAGCTTTGGATACACGTGGCGTTATTTTCGATAAGCAACGGAGCTTTTTCGAATTTTTTATCGACATATAATCCTCGAAAAAAAACCGAACAATTTGCTTCATAAAACATTTATTAATATGAATAGGGTTACATGAGGATGTTCAATTAATAGTTAAATGTTTCTCCACGTGGATCGAATAGACGTTGATCTCTTTGTAATTAACTAGGATAATTTAATTCAGATATACTGATACCCCTGTGAATTTCTTGCTGAATCAATATAAAGAAAAATGCACCTCGGTTTGCTGAAAAAACTCTGCTTAAGGTAGTTCGAGCGAAAAGTGAAAAAATTTAGAAACTGCTAAGAATCACGGTATCGAGAGATATAATAGTTTATTACTTACATTCCTGCTGAATATAAAAGTTTGTTCGATAATTAACTTAAAAGATGTTCATTTCAACACGGTAAGCATAATGGAAAAAATATTGCTAATGCAGGAATACTGTATCGCTAAAACAGCAATATACTTACTCCAAATCTAGTCTAGAGTATTCGCTCCGAGGATACCCATACACTCTCACCAAAGTTAGAATGTGTAGTCGTGTATATGTATACTAGTGGCGACACCAATAGTGAAGAAAGGCATTATTACATATTGTGGCAGCTATACGGATAGCTTGTAGCAGCTATCCAGTTTATAGATGGCCGGCTATTGCTGTGTTGACAATTTTTTTTTTCCGAGCATAGTTAGCCGGGTGAAAAAGTTGATATTTTGCGTCGAACAAATATTTTAAAAAATCAACATCCTTCTGAAAAGTTTACTTTAGAAAATAAACTATTAGTTAATATCACAAAAAAATCGAGGTTGACAGGTAATTGTAATTTTGCAATATGTGACGAAAAAAACTGATGAATACGTAATTTTTTCTCACCAACTGGACAGTGGATCGTCAAATAATTTCGAAAAAAGTGTTTTATTTATTATTTTCATGCTCTAAAAAATTTAATCGGTCAAAAATATTGACAAGAGTTATACGAAAACTTTGGACGCAGCATGTGTTGAAAAGTTGGGTCAGAAAATTTCCCATGTGGGGCAGAGAAAAAAGTAAAACGAGAGAAGCGCGCGACGGTGTGGCCGATGCATGGGCACCCAGTCATAAGAGAGTAGTAACGGGACAACGACCCTTCGCGGCACGTGGAGTCGCCCATACCACCACTGCTTTGCGCCCAACCGAGAGTTGCAGGAATGAGAAGTGCGGAGTGGATTCAGGCCGGGACACACAATCTCGCAATGTGCGCGCAGAGTCCGTGACTGTGTGTAACATTGTGTTGGGCCGAAAGGCAAATGGTGCTGGGCGATAGGGGCGAAGGAGAGAGTGACAATCCAGGGGGCGGAAGGACGCTGCGCGGGGTCGCAGCAAGGGGAAAAGGGCGTGCACGTGTCAGCCGCCGCGCCGACGATACGCTTTCCACGAATTTCTCTTGGTCCTTCTCTTTTCCACGACGCGCACTGCTGCGTTCAATGTTTTTTGACCTTCTACGTTCAACTTGGAATTTTCTTCCACGTGTGCCGGGGCTCCAACTCTCTGTCCTTGTTCCCCTTCACACACTATACGACTATTTTTAATTTTCATGATGCCTCATCGTCATGACTGTGCTCACTAATTGCTGCCGCATTCGTAAGATTTTTGACAGTAATAATCGCTTGCTAGAAGTGTGACACCATTTACTTATTGTACAAGTTTATGTCGTCGCATTATTGACGCTTTGGTATTTTTTTTTCTTTTTTATTTACTTTTTCCAAAGAGCAAAGGCATATTCAGCAACAATTTGCAAGTATATACATTTCTGTATGTATAAGTAAATTCTTTGACTTTGAGTGTTTCAATGACAGAGCCAAAAATTCCGACATATCTCGCGATGTACACAGTGTATTTTATTTTTATTCTTCTCTTGAGCGCACTTTTGCATGTACGTGATATCTTTCATTCTGGCATTGTATGTTGTTATATTCCCTCATTAGAATATTACAACATAATGCTCTAAGAATCTATATTACATTTTATTTTTAATTCAAGTAAAAAGAAAAATCGAGACACGTGCAAATATTTCAAGAATTTTAACGATGAGTGCTTCACACAAAAAAAAAAAAAATCAATTGTCATTAATTTTTATCAAATCAACGAAAAAATTTTATGTTTTATCGCTAACGACATTTTTATCAAATTAACGAAAAAAAAAACTTTATTGTTTTTACGACCTTGTTTCTCGACACGTGTAAGAATTCATGATACAATCATTTTTGGAGGGGTAACCCCACCACCTTTACTGTATGAACTCAGTGTACTAGACGAGAAATCGCTAGCAGTTGTCTAATAAACCTCGTGAGAATCACTCTTGACTACTGGCTCAATAAAGGAAGTTCCGGACCTACTTATCAACAAGGTGCCCTGGTGACAGCCCTGTCGTTCGGTATCCTACCTTTTGGGTCAGGGTATCCAACAATGTAAACTACACTGACGTCTAATATCACTCCTTTATTGAGGAAAACTTTTCACGCAATAGTATGTGTTGAAAATTTGGGTCAGAAAATTTCCCATTAATAATATCCAACTAATCCAATTTTTTTTTTTTAATTACTGATCGTTCATCTTAAAATCCAGTTGTAGCCAGTTTTATATAGATAAAAAATTTTTTTGTTCAAAAATTGTTAATGATTTTCTAATGATGCATTGAACACGCTCTCTTACTCACTCACCGAGCATGTGTATGTATATTGAATTTTTTCTTACCAATTCGTCTAGTGTATTTTCTTAAATAAGCCGATGCATCGACATTATACTTTGTTGACTTTTCCGCTTGTGTCGAGGTCGCACGTGGAGGATACATATAGATGAAATAGGAAGCGACAAAATTACACTTTGCTATTGTACGTAGCACAGATATAGGCATATACACACGTGTCCAAAGCTCGTATATAAATATAACTAACAAAAGAACTAAAAAAAAAAAACGCTCAATGACTTTTATTCGATTACAATACTATATAAATAATTATTGAAACAATGATCAAGTATATTGAAATCCACTTTCAATGATGCTTAGAGAGGATACACCCACGTGAATGACCCTATATACTTGATAGACGTGTACTTTTATTGTCTGAAAAATCAATATTATTTTTCTTTTCCGGTCGTTCTTATTATTAGAAATAGGCGTTAAAAATTTTTTTCAACACAGATTGAGTATCAAAATCTTTATCAAACCGTGCATTATCGTTCTAAATATATAGATCAATTTGTAGCTCAGAAAATCATCAATTCGAAAGACGAAATAAAGACTTGAAAAATATAGTTTCTTCTTGCAGTACAATCAAGTCACTCTGTGGTATACTTATATTTATTTCCAAAAAAATTGGCCCGATACAAGCATTTTTAGAGGGCTCTTAGACCATGATAAACTATGATTTTTTCGATACGAAACCCAAAATACAAAAAATAGTCGGTTTTTTTGGACCACCCTATTATTTAAGTTATAAAAATTATCAGTTAATTTATAATTTATTGAACGATAATTCGATTTTTCTATTCCTACCTGCATTGACTAATTACTTATTAATATGTGTGGAAAAAAATGATTAAATAGGTGATATTATAAGAAACTGGGTAAAATCAACAGTGCAGAGGGGGTGTAGAAATAATGATACGCGCCAAGATGGTAAACACGCACAAATTGCTCTACACGTGTGCTCACAAAGTTCAAGGTCGTCTGTGTGTGACTAGAGCAGAGTTAAATCGGAAATACTTAAGCGATTAAATTTATCTATGTATTTATGTATAGCATAGAATTATTTAATTAACCTTTATTTAAAATAAATTAAAATTCCCAATCGAAATTTTGATTTATTGTCTAATAAAATAGTTACTTTTTTTCATTTTAGAAAATGATACCTACAATCTTGTATGTAAATTATCCAGTCGTCAGGGCTAATGCACCTACATCTCGAGGCCGACACAAAGTGGGTAGAGGTGCTATTACTAAACGTCAAGGTCTTGAAATTAAGCAAGTGCTTACTCTTGCTGATAGCATCCAACATTCAGAGCCTGCGAGTCCAACGAGAGGTTTTCCTGAAGCTACGCTGCCTGAAGACCAAAGACAGCTCAAAGGTACAAAGTGTGAATTGTCACTACGATATATTTATATCGTTATTTTTTACGAAAATATTTTTTGTCGGGTCAATAACCGTTTTTTTGATAAATAAATAATTATTAAGTCGTTAAAATTTTATAGCGCAATAAAATGTCTCAAAATTTCCGCATGGCGTGAAATATCGTAAAATCGTTTGATAATGTAGGAAATAAATGAACCTAGTGCTTGAAATTGACATTATTGTTTTTTTTTTTTTCTACAGATTTATATCGTGATCTCATCTGTGCTATAATACTTTTGCGACGAAACTACATCCTCCAGCAGAAAATCGACGATGCGCAGCGCGAAGCCCATCGAATTTTGTCGATGCATAAAACTGCCGAAAAAAAAAATTCTCAGAGACAGTGTAGCGACGACAGTGCTCTTGATGTTTGCAGTGAAGTCACATCGACGACGACAAGTGAAATGGATGAAGATTCTCGACAGTCATTGCCTGATAATCAAACCAAAAGTGAAATGTCGGTAAATCAAGTTACATCGACTTGTATTTCAAGTGACTCTGATTGTGATATGTTTGATTATTCATCAGATAATTCCACATTTTACGATCTCTAATTTTTTTTTGTCATACTAAGTTATGATGGAAAATAATTTTTCCGAAAAATTACAAATACGAGCACTCGTATACTTACATCATGCATGTCGTAGCACGAGATTTTTACGAATGTTTCGAATTTGTATATAATTAAAAGACTAAAACACATCATCTCTTCAGTCAGATTGAATAACATAAATTTAAAGATTCACAAGTATAAGTATAATCTCAAGAAGCAATTTGAATTCTCGACTAGACTGTATTTGCCTAAGGATACTAATATTACTGTATATTAGTACTAATGAGAATAATTATAATTATAAATAAGCATTTTTAGAATATTAATTAAATTATATTGCGCTTCAAAGTATTTTCATATTCGTCAAGTATAGATTGACAATAGACATAATGTCAACTATAATGATTTATAAGAACTATTAAAAAATCATAGCAATAATCTAATGCTTTGTAGAGTTTATAAGACTTGTAGAAAAAAAAAAAAACCAAATTGTGAAAATATTCTCATGAAAAAAAAAAAAGTTAATTATTAATTTTCATGATACACACTGAAATCAAATATTGTATTTTGTAGCTTAAAAATTCTTTTGAAACATCAAAATCTCTTGAGGTATTATTTTCAGATGTATTTAAAAAAATTTAAGTCTTGTGAGCATATCAATCTACATGACGAACTTTTGTATACGATTTAGAAAGATAAATTGTTTTTCTTAGTTACGTCAAATCATTTTTTTTTTATGTATAGGGAATCATGAAGGTAGATCTAGATGAGAAATGGACTTTAACAATTTACAATTGTTCTAGCAAGTATTGTAATTATTTTTGCACAATAATCTGAATGAAAATAGTTTTTAGTATATATATCTAGTAACAATTGAAATGATTGCCTGTGTTCTGTGTTTGAAAGACATGATTAATGCCGCTGATATCTATACCTCGAGTCTTGTCTTAAAGTACTGATCATAGATAATTTATTTATGTTATTATTGTGCGAAAACAAAAAAACTTATCTTCGATATCGCTTATTGACTACCTTCAAGTATTATAGTTTATAAATTCGGTACAATAAAAAATGGTTCATAGATTATGTTTTACGGTGTGTTTAATATCCTCATTATTTTTTAAAAAATTAATTTTAACACAATTTATAGAATAATTTATTTATCATGAATATCCGGTGATTGAAACAAAAGAACAATTAGAACCCAAAGATGAAGTAAACCCTGAAAAATAACCAGCAATGTATTTGTTAGTAAATAATTATTTTGTCATTATTTACTTACTATATAAATCAGCACAAATATTCGTGCTAAAGGATAACGCCTGAGAAAAAATCCAATTCGAATGCCAACAGCGTCTAATGATGTATATGCTCTTTTTACTCGTCGAGTAACTCCAGTGTCAAATGGAGTTTCCATGAAAAATGCTGGAACTTGAGCTTTTGCATCGTCTGTATCATTTACATTGTATGGTTTTCGTGAATTTCCCAAGAGTTTTCGATATTCATGCTAAAAAAACATCAAGATTGATTAAAAATTGTAAATGTAGCAATAAGATGTTAGAGATTTTTGTTTATTATTACTTCGATTTTTTCTAGCTGCAAACGCAGGGCATTTTTCTCCGTAGTTAAACTCTCGAGCTCATGCTGTTTTGCCACTAATGTTTGAGTTAGTGCAGATAACCGTAATTCAACAGCGCTAGAAGGTGTAGAAATAGCCGCCAATTGTGACCTCAAACGGGATATTTCTGCCTCCTCTTTTCGCAGTTTTATTGACCAATTATTGTGCTGAGATGACAATTCATCTTTTAGAGCACGTATTTCCTAAAAAAAAAATCATAAATTTTCCATCAATTTATAAAAATACGTAAATTATAAATAATAATATGAAGAAAAATATTACCGCTGATTGTGTTCGTACATCTTCTTCAGCTTCAACACGTTTTTTACGTTCATTTAAAATTATTTCATGTGCTTCTCGATTAGCTTGAGCTATTCTGCGACTTGTTTCTTCAATTTTCAAGTCAGCATGAGCCAATTCTTCTCGACTTAATTTCAATTGCTCACGAACATGTTGATTCTCCTCGCGAAGCGCACTACACTCTTGAAGTAATTGATTTAATTCCATATTTGTTGTTGGCCCTTCCAAACCCATGGGTGTATTATTATCTCGAAGTTCTGCAATTAATTTTTCTTTTTCTTGAAGAGTTTTCAATGCCCTTGCTCGGTATTGCTCCAATTCTTGCCTTGTAGACTGTAAATCCAATCGATTTCTGTCCAAACTAACCGTTAAATCTGATATTTGTTTGAGATATTGCGCAGTTTCAAGCTCCTGCAAGTGTATTTTTTCTTTCAACATCTCAATTTCCTTTTGGTTATTGGTGTGCTGTCGAGAAAGTGACTCATTCTGTTCTTCTAAATTTTTCTGAACTCTTTTTGACGATCGTTTATTGTTAGAATATTTATTTCTCGTCAAATGCTCAATTTCCAATCGTTGTTGCAATATTTTGTACTCATATTCCTGCTTCATTGCACCTATTTTTTGCTGCATATCACTGTGCTCACTCTCTATTGATTTTTCTACATGATCAGCGACTAAAAGTTCATTTTCTAGCTCTTCAACTTTACTACGAAGTCTTTTATTTTCTTTGTAAACATCTGGTGGATACTCATCATTATCATTAATTATTAGTGAATCATTGCCATCACTTGTATCATCTGGTACATCCACGATTAGACTTTGAGGAGCAAGTCCGGGCGATGATCTACTGCTATCAACCGAGTATTCCGAGACCGAATCCTTCGTTGTGTCCAACGAATGCTCCACAATTAGAGAGGATGGTGTTAGACATGAAATTGAATCGTTGGTGTATCGTTTTATAGGAGTGGATGGCGGTGCATTCAAGAATGAAATAAATTCATCGTCTTTGTCGCCCATCCTCGAGGGTGTGTCGATACCTCCGCGTGCATTGACGTGGCTTTGTAGGCGATAAATAGGCGATTCGGTTGGTAGACGACTGGCAACAATGCTAGAACTAAATAAAGCACTATTATTTAGATATTGCTTTTCTATTTTTAATCGGATATGCTTTTTACCTGCCACGACTGGGGGTCCAAGTGACACCTGTCAACTGATTGTGGCCATCTAAATCACTCTTCTCTTTGCTCAAAACAGCCGCAGTATTTTGGTCTATTTTATTAAGCAATGTTTCAGCCTTGCCAGCCAAATCTGACAGCCATGCCATGGTGATTTAACAACAACAATATTGCATTCTATTTTTCTCCAAAAAGTCTCACTAAGTATCAATCATACCGCTAAATATTTTTTTTTTTTTTACTTTGCAGATAATAATGTTTATCACGTTTTTATTTATACGTTTGACTTTTTAACGCAAATTTACATGCTCAAATAGTTCTGAGTAATTTCTACGTTGGTTTATTCGAGCACCATTTTGATTTAGGTACATAATTGACACGTGACACAAAAACAGCTGAGAGAAAACGGCAGTCGGTAAAACAAGCAGTTGGTACAACGGCCGTCGGTAAAACAAGAATCTGTATAGCGCGCCTTTGAGACAACGTTGATAAGTAGATTTTCTACAATTAAGTAAAGAATTAAAAAAATGCAGCAACACATTTGTCGCGAAAATAGGTAGATTATCAATCATGATAGGCATATTGTTTATTAATTTTGTTTAGAATTGTACTGATAAAAATAATTTTCCACAAGCTCGATTCAGTTGACTTCTACCACCGGGTTATATCCAGCACCCGGCTGATCCGTGGGTTCAACGTACGGATGAGCTACGTTGTACTCCAGACTGCGGAGAATTGCGGCGGGAACAGGCGGCGTAGTTGGCAAATGGTCTCCTTGAGGGTGGAATCCTGTCTCATCAGCGGTGTAAGTCAAAACAAATGGATTACCGTCATTATCCGTGTAAGAAACTTGGCCGGTCACTGTTTGAGCCACGGCGTTCTTGGCCAAGACCTTGATACTTCCTTCTTCTTGAACTGAAATGCCATTCTCGGATTGCCAGACATTGTGAAATGATCCGTCGGGATTAACCTCGATCTCCTGATGGACAATTTCTACGGGCTTTGTCGTAACTGGCACGTTACTGTCAACGTGCTGGTGTACTGGACCGTGAACTTGACCATGCACTGGTGCAGTTGCCGATGGTAACCTGGCACCGTGTGAAGCCCATACACATATGGCAAGTAACTAGAAAAAAAAAACACCGCACTGTTATGTAAGCTCGCGACAATGCGTTGGCGATCATCAATGTCAATTGACTGAAAAACATTCTGCGATTAATGATCAAGGTGATCTATTGCTTCCGTATTGGTCTAATTCAATTCATCAGCTCATATATACTCCATCGCATGCTTTTTTTATGCAGCCGTACCAAAAAAAGTTGTAATTATAATTCAATGATGTACTTACCAAAAGTTTCTGCATCTTCACAAAATTTACAAAAGCTATTCTTCTGATGGAGAACAGAGCTGTTGACTGATGTTGGTCAAGATTCACCGGGCTCCTTTTATACCCAATACAATATTATTTTGACATTTAGACACACTGATTTTTTTCTGCTTTTCCTTGAAACCAGTTTTTCATGTTGCAATAATTTCTTATTTAGGATTATTCTGTATATTTATTATAACCGAGCTCATTGAAATATGCAGAAAATTAACTGAATATAAATATTTTGTGTTCATAATTAATTAGGGCGGGATTTTTTTTATAACTAAATATTATTTTTGTCTGTGATGAATTATTATAATTTTTGAATGAATATTTTTTTACAATGAAGATAAATTATATATATATACAAGTCTAAAAATATTCGAATTTAATCTTGCAGTTTATTTTTCGAGAAATACATAATTACAGTATTGAGTCAATGGAAAATATTAAAAAAATTATTAAGTACTAACAAAATTGGTTGAGACTAGGTTTTTCCATTGTAATATTAGTTGAAATAATTTTTTTTTTTTTTCATTATCAGAATTAATAGTGAATCAGAGAGCAATTGTAATTTCACTCAAGCTTACAATTTAAGTGCAGGAAATCGTGTGCGATTGATGGGAATAATTCGCTCGCCTCGCGGAACCGGAAATGAGGCTTTGGGTGCAGTGATGGTCAACATGCCATCAGTTGACAAATTGGACATTACTTGGCTGATGTCATGGCCTTTTGGCAGGTCATATCGTCTCATAAATTTCTTCTCAACGTATCCACGTGAGTTTTTTCTCTCTTCATGATTCCCCTCGACAATAATTGAATTGCCAATTGTTTTTACGACAATTTCATGAGGCATAAAATCCTGGACATCTACAACCACTCGAAACTTGTCGCCATCGCTTTCAATCTTTCCCAGATCTGTTTTCACATTGTCAAGTAGGTTTCTCCAGGGTCTGAAGTAGGTGCGAACAGACGGCCAAGACACGGGCTTTAGTAACTCTTCTCGGTGGTAAGAACTTTCAAAATATTGGTCCAACAGTCGATGAGGCCGATCGAAATCTTCCCACCAGTCTCGCCAATAGCTTGTTGGTACAATTGCCATTTTATTGTAGTTTTCTTGTACAATTTGTACACAAAATAATTCGATCCACTAGTTCGATTGTTCGTTCGTTTTCTGTTACACTGAGTAGACTCGATATGGTTCGTTTGTCAGTTGTTTTCAAACTGTCGCATTGACCAAGCCCTCTGCAGCAATATATATTTATCTCCTACCACTTTTGTCTCGTTTCGGCAAGACGTACATTAGATACACCCCGCCTCATAATTCACCACGCATTTGGCAGTGCGCATTATTATTTTTATCACAACCTACACACCTGATTAACAATGGTTTTCATGGCTACAAGCAATTTACTTGTTTTTTTCAAATTTTTTTTCCCCCCAATATAGTCAAAATTACAGTAAAAATATTTATTTGACTCATTAGAGTTATATAAAATGGATGAGTAATTTATTTGAGATGATGTGTTTCAATGCCAACTTTGAAATAAAAAGCTGATTCAGCATTCATTAATAATAGTTCATCGAATTTTCACCATTCAATTTAACTTCACTCAATGATGAGTTTTTCTTTTTAATAATAGACTAATACTATAATTATAGGAAATATATCCAACTAATTAAAATCTTATGATAAGACCAATTTAGATTTTTTTTAGTTGGATATTTCAGAGCAGCTATTTTACGCAATCAATTATATGGAGTGACGTGTGGGCACATCAAATCTACATGCCTATTATTCAAGCATAACTAACTTCAACATGTCGCTATTTAATTACATAGGAGACGTTTCTATTTTACTCATTTCGGAGCGACAAGGATATTCTATGCTAAACATTCAGGTTATATTAGTTGGATATATAGTACACCTCTGACACGTGCCGCGGATATACTCAATGAACAACTATATTTTTTTAGATGTTGAAAAATTTTTTTTGCTCTAAATTTATTAGTAAAAATTTAATAAACGTCATATATTTGTCGATTCATAAATAAAATAGAAGAAAGCGATGTAATTCGTTACATTATCTATATATTCTTATCAACGATAAATTTATTCCATTATTATTATTATTCTTTATCGAGATAAGTATATACACGCGCAGTTTACTTGTAAGTAAAACACTTGCATGATTTTTTTTTGTAATTGGTGAATTATTGATAAGAGCTTGCGTCGCAGAAAATAATAATAATTTTTGTATACAATTTTTACGGTAGAAAATTATGGCTGTATATTAATTGGGAAATAACTAACTAGTACATGTATTCCTAGGGTGGCATGTCATATATTTATGTATGGAAATTAAAACGGCGTTATATATGTGCCGTTTGATAGGCCCAACAGTTGCATAGTTCGTGTGGTGGTGGTGGTGGTGAAATTGTAATTTAGAAAATTAATGGGGGATGGCAATCGACGCTTGCTCGTACTAGTGCTGACCTATTTTCTATCTGGAGTTGGCCATCAGCGAGCTCAGTCTTAGAGTGTCTTCCTTGTACGTACAACGTATGTGGGAACTTTTTTGAAGGACAAATCGATACGCGAGTATATTCGCGGCAGGCGACAATTTTTTATCCAGAAATGCGCACACGCAGCGAAAAATTGCGTGCGCATGTCGTAGTTATTTTTTTGGTGCGTGTGTTGCTGTGGATTGTGTAAGTGAGTGCTTGGCGATGATTGATGTTAATTGTTGTTGAGCGAGTGACTAAACTCATGAGTACGGCTGGTGAATCTTGTGTCTGGATTCGCCAGGCAATAAATATCGTGAAAAGTTATTCTAACCTCGCAGAAAATTTCGATTTACCCGGCACTGTGTGTGTTCTTATCTCGTCGGCACAAATATTCAGTGAGATTATGGTCGAAGCAACGACGTCAGTTCGATCCTCCGACACGCGACTATTCATTAAGGTAATATTGAATCGAATAATCCTTATTGTGACCTTGTTTTAAGTTCTCTTATTGTCGTGTATTTCTAAGTGATTAACCTACATTCTGCATTTCGTGCGCAATGAAACAGCTATTTGACTCAGTGATGAGAGGTTAGGTTTCACTATCTACGCGGAAAGTACTTGGATATTATTTTTTACTTACATGAGCAACAATGCTCTCGAGCATTCTAAAAGTGCGAGGTCATTATTTATTTTAATTTATTTTTGTTACCTTTTCTTCCAGAACGTATTGCAAAATCTTATGTAATTGTGTATTGAAACAAAAAATGTTTTTTTTTTCATCTTCCATTAAAATTAACTTACCTACTGCGTGCTATAGTTGATTGATGATTTATATTATGTAAATATTGTGGAAATTTTTCTTAGCAATTTTGTTTATATGTTTTTTTGTTTTTCAGCAAGCACTCGGGCCTCTTCATGAATTCGCAGGAGGAACATCACTGGCTGGTCCGTGATTCATGACTTAGAACTGCAAAAACATCATTAGAATTAACTCATCATCATCACCGAGATTGTTTTTATTGTATAAAAGGCTGTTTCATGTGTAGGCATGATTGAGAAGCCCAAAATAGTGAGAGTGGTATGTGGCTTTGCATGATACTTATAATTGATAGATTTTAAGAATTTCTTTTTTTTTTTTCTTCTCATCAATTTAATATTATCTGCATTGTTATCAAAGAACAAATATTTAATTACTCTCTCGACATTTTTCTTTTTATATCTCACAGTGTTTACATTTAAAACTTTTACTCATATTTATTTTTGAGATCATCATCCACATTTAGATCACGTATTTTTTTTTAGTTTGTTGTCTATATAACGATAATTTGAATGAGAAAAATTCATCAAGATGGCTATTGGAAGTGTTATTTGTGGTGCTAACGTTCCAAAGACGAAACGAAAAAAGGAAAAGGTATATTTATGTATTTTATTTTTCATTCAATAATATTTACTCATCTATTTATAATTTATTATCATTATATTCAATATTTTGGGGCTTATTTGTACTGTTTTATCGTGTTTTTTTACAGGCTCACGAACGTAGTTGGATTGAGGCGTCATTTCAGAAACGTGAATGTGCAAAATTCATACCAAGTGCTAAAGACGAGCATAGGTAAGTTGGTTATAATATTTAATTTGCCTGAAATCTTATCTAAAACTACAACACAATCACTGTAAACATTTAACTGCTCGTTATTCACACGTAATTACATAGTATCATATTTCATATTGAATAACTTGAGCTTATAACTAAGTGAATTAACCTTTTAAAAAAGCAATACTAATTTATCTTTTCATATTTGTCGCTTTAAAAAAATCTTTTATTTTAAAAAACCAATTCGGAAACCATTGTGCAAATTTTTCATTGACATTAGAAACGTGAATAAATCTTATTTACTTGCCAAATAAATAAATATTTTAGTTTACAATGATATTCTTTGAATTTGGAGGAAAGGAAATTTGTCAGTAAATATAATAAATTGGTAATATGAATGTTTTTATAGGCAATTTGATGTTTAATTTTTTTTTTTTTATGTTATTTTTGTTTGTATAGTTTTATAGTGATGAATTAATGTAGTTTACCTGGTATATTTATTTATTACAATTTTTTTATTTATCTTTATTATTATTTTGTTTGATTTATTCTCGTTTTGTTTTAATTCCATTTCATAGGTTAGAAGAAATTCAAGGAGATAAAAGTGCAGAGTACGACGTGATCACTGGTGCCAGGTGAGATTTCACTCGGGATATTATTCCGTTGGATGTTGCTGTTTCAGTTAAATGGAGAAACAAATAATAATTTATGCCGAATAACTGTTCATTGTTCACGAGACAATATCAAACGCTTCTGTCCGTGTCCATATTGTGATTGACTTTTTTTTATTATCACTCATTTAGGCATTTTGCTTTGTATAACACGCTTCAGAAGCTCGTGACACGTAAACCCCCCGTGCTTAAGGAGTTGCGATGGTTTATATTGATCTAAGGGATTTTAGAGAAATCCTACTGTTGTCTTGCAGAAATCCAACCATCCATACGTTGATTTTATGGGTGAAAAATGATCAATAAGACTTGGCATTAGCCTTGGCTTATTTTTGTTTTCATATTGAAACCAACAACTAATTATATGTATTTCGGAAAATAATATTCGAAAATCTTTCTTAAACATGATAAGAGTATTAAATTCACACAAACGGTTAAGTTTATAATCGATACAACTAAAAAAACAACCAAAATCAAGAGTTTTTTCAGAAATATCTGTAAAAAAATTAATGTGCAGTGTTGTATGTCTTTTTATATTTATTTTTAATTTTACGACGCTTCAGCCTGTTTCGATGTGATCGATACTTCGTAGAGTATATACTAACAACTTGATTAATTTCTTGAGTATAATACTGATAGATACTCCATTATTTATTCAATATGCTTTTTTTTTACCGGCAAAAAAATAGAAATACCGGGTTAAAATATTCAATGATTGATAATAGATGCTAAAGAGTGTACTAAATCAATTTAGAGCTATAAAAAATTTCAAGAAGATCTAGAAAAAAAAATTTTTACTTAAACATCGTAACTCTTCAAGTCAATAAACAATGATTCATACACCTGTTTTCAATATTTGTCAAAGAGATGTTTTTCTCAGTTTAATTCTAATCTATCGATTATTTATTTTAGATGCTGTTGTGGTCATTCTTATACTCATCACTGTGGAACGGGAGCCGATGTGCAGGGTTACGCGACCGGAGGAGCCGCCGAAGCAGAACGGGAGCACTGGGCTCCAGGGAAAAACACACGTGCATCTCCAACAGATGCTTATGGAACTATTGAATTTCAAGGTGGTCCGCATCCAGCTAAAGCCCAGGTATACTATTGATTCTGGTTGAAAGATGCACATTACTTGAATGACCTATTGAGACGTCAATGCGAATTATACGATTGCTCCTGTTTGTCTGATTGTTACGTGACTGTGCGTTATTTTCGCAATTTACAGAGTGACAAATGACTTCACATTTAATTGTGTGTATTTCTCAGTACGTGCGCATAGCTCATGACACTCGTCCGGAGCCAATAGTTCAGCTATTATGCCGGGAATGGAATCTGGGATTGCCGAGGTTGTTAATAACGGTTCATGGAGGACGATCTAATTTTGAGCTTCAGCCAGCTTTGAAAAAGGTGTTGCGTAAAGGTCTTTTAAAAGCCGCAAAGACCACTGGAGCATGGATTTTCACTGGTGGAACAAATACAGGTAAGTAAATTTATCAAGAGACTCAATGTCATTAAAGATCTTTAAAGTTTTTTCTATTCAAGAAAAATCGTGCTTGATGTACTTTTTTTTTTACAGCGAAGCTGTATTTTTGATTTTCTTTTTTCACAAATATTATGAAAATTCTTATTTTTTATTTGCAATATTTAGGTGTAACTCGACAAGTTGGCGATGCATTATTACTCGAGCGAGCACAGCGTCAAGGTCGTGTTGTCAGTATTGGAATAGCTCCATGGGGAATACTAGAAAAGAGCCATGAATTAATTGGTCGCGGGGGAGAAGTGCAATATGATTCTATGGCTTCTCCATGGTAAATTAATATGATTTATTATTCGAGAAAATTTGTGTAGGTACTTAAAATCGTTTATTAATTTTTTTTAGGTCAAAATTTGCAGTTCTCAATAATCGTCATGCGTACTTTTTGTTAGTCGACAATGGCACTGGAGGTCGATATGGGGCAGAAATTGTTTTAAGGCGAAAATTGGAGAAATACATTTCTAATTTAAAACTACAGCCTTGTAAGTCCTGCATGAAATAATTTTTTTCTATTTATATAAGTAAAGTTTCATATCGATTGTATATGAATCTCAATGCAATTACCAGTGGAAATTGCATCTAAATTTATAGTTTATCATTCTGATCAATATATGTTTGTAGTTTTGATGAATGTTTTATCGATGTTTACCGATAGATACACACAGTAGTATTCCTGTGGTGGCATTAGTTATTGAGGGTGGAACCAATACGATTCGTTCAGTGCTCGAGTATGTCACGGACGATCCTCCTGTTCCCGTTGTTGTTTGCGATGGTTCTGGTCGGGCTGCCGATCTTATTGCCTTCATGCATAAGTATGTAGTTTGAAAATTATTGGAAAATTCTCTTCTATTCTATCCTATTGCTGTTTTACATAAATTTTATAGTAAAAATTTCGCGTTATTATTAGATTAGAGTCCTTAATGAATTTTACTAAAAGTGATTTATTCTTGTGTATGTCCGGTTTTTTGTTATCCACTAAAGATATGCAACTGAAAGTGATGGGGAGAGTTCTGCGGGCGAAGGACCCTTGGAGAGCATGAAAGAACATCTTCTAGAAACAATTAAGCATACTTTCAAAGTATCACCGGAGCAAGCAAATCAACTGTACTCTGAATTGCTCCAGTGCACTCGTAAAAAAAATTTGGTAAGCTCAAATAGATTTTTTAATTTCCAAAAAAAAAAAATAATCAAACTTTAAAAAAATAAAAATTTCTTAAAAATCTAATTTTTTTCTCAAATAACATTAGATCACCGTGTTCAGAATAACGCAAGATCGACCACAAGAACTCGACCAAACGATCTTGACTGCGTTATTCAAATCTCAACAATTATCACCAGCTGAACAATTATCACTGTCACTTATCTGGAATCGAGTTGATATTGCGCGTAGCGAGATTTTTGTCTACGGTCAAAAATGGCCATCAGGGGCACTAGAGCAATCAATGATGCAAGCCCTACAACACGATAGAATAGACTTTGTAAAATTACTTCTTGAGAATGGTGTGTCAATGAAGAAATTTTTATCAATACCACGCCTTGAAGAGCTTTATAATACTAGAGAAGGTCCGTCAAACACATTGGGCTATATTTTGCGAGATGTAAGGCCACACATTCCACGTGGCTACATGTACACACTGCAAGATATTGGTCTAGTAATTAACAAACTCATGGGTGGCGCATATCGTGCTCAATATACCCGTCGAAAATTCCGTATGATCTATTCTAAAGTGATGAAACGAACGGGTGGCCATCACCTTGCCAATCATCATCGTAACAGTACTGCCACTGGAATTTCACGATACTACTCGGGCTCAGGTGAAAAATCGGGATTAACAATGAGCCTGTTGGCTGAAACATTGCCGGCAAATCGAGACACGCCTCTGTTTGATTATCCATTTAATGAACTTTTAATATGGGCCGTGCTGACTAAACGTCAACAAATGGCACTACTCATGTGGCAACACGGGGAAGAAGCTTTGGCCAAAGCCCTCGTGGCCTTGAAGCTGTACAAAGCAATGGCACACGAGGCTGCCGAGGATGACCTAGAAACTGAGGTTTACGAGGAGCTTCGTGGCTACGGAAAGGAATTTGAAAATATTGGTAAACATTTTATGTCTTGAAAAAAAAAAGTTAAATTAAATTTATGATTTTTAAATTAAATTTATGATTTACAGCTCTGGAATTGTTGGACTACTGTTACCGACAGGATGACGATCAAACTCAACAGCTGTTGACGTCTGAGCTGCAAAATTGGTCCGGGCAAACGTGTCTGTCATTAGCTGTGACGGCCAATCATCGACCACTATTGGCACATCCTTGCAGTCAAATAATTTTGGCGGATTTGTGGATGGGCGGACTGAGAACGCGAAAGAATACGAATCTGAAGGTGATTCGGTACCTGTGAATAACACACAATTGTAATTTTTATTTTCGAAAGGTGTGACGATACTTACACGTATCCACTATTATCAATCGTTGCCCTTAGGTTGTGCTAGGATTAGTTTGTCCGCCGTACATCACGCGATTGGATTTCAAGACGAGAGAGGAGCTTCAATTGATGCCGCAAACTCAGGAGGAACACTTGATTGCCCTGGAGGATGAGAACGAGGACAGTGAATCGGAGCAGAGCGCAGCACCTGGCCCAGATGTTGAGGTAATGTAATTATACTTTTTAATGTTGTGTGCTGAATAATTTATTAGTTGCTATTCCACAATAGTTGATTAGATTCCTCCCTGGTGTCAAAAAAACCAATGTATTAATAATTTATTGGTTTATTTTTTAAATGAGACAGTATAGCTAGTATGGCAATTAGTTTAGCAACGCATATCCAATATTCTTTTTTAGAAACGTCCGCGCAGGAGCCTCAGTATTTGCAACAAACCTGGCAGTCAGCAGGGCAATAAGGTACACTAACCTGCCGGGTAGCCGACAAGTCAAAACAAATTTTACTTCCAAAAGCTTTTATGCACTCATCTTGTAGCTTCATTTATGTTCCGTTTGAATCTCGATCACTACTGATTCTTGTTTCCACCGTATAAAAGTTCGCTCAATGAATTTTTAACTTTAGTGGAAGATGTGGTAATGTTTTTTCGTGGTTTTTAGATAAAATTTTTGGTTTGTCTTATTGCACAGCCCCTATGCAAAGTGATAGAGTGTGCTCTGCACTCGTCTATAGTCGTTAATATGATCTAGTTAAAATGGCATATGGTACTCAATGAATTTCGAATTGATTTTTGTAAATATTTTTTTTTCTATTTATTTTTTTAATTGTCCGAAACTGTCTGTACCTATGTCATCACAACCCCCCGTTCGTACTTGGTGCAGAACGCGTGATTTTTCGATGCAAACGCCGTGTTTGTTGATACCCACGGCGTAATTCTACTTGAACATCACTTGTACATATGTCTTGATGTTATGCGAAAATTAGAAAAATGGTAATATGCAACAATTTTTACTCTTCGCCCTGCTAACGACGTCCACACTCACCAAAAACCCGGGAAGAACTGTCAGTTTGCGTGGGAAAGTTCGGTGAGCCTGGTTTTATCGATAATTCCTTTGATATCTCTGACGTGGTGCTAGCAATTAAAAATTAATACTTTCTACCACGACGACAGTTTTTCCCGAGCTTTTGGAGAGTGCAGACGAGTCAAGGCGCACAGTCAGTTAAGCAATTTTTTAATATTACTATTTTTATAAATTTCGCACACCTCTTATGCGAAACTTACTTTATAGAAACTACCGCTATGTTTAGACTTGGGGTGTGCTCTATGGTTTTATCGTTTATTTTATATTATTTTGTTTCTCATGCTTATCGCTGAAATACCACTGATTTACGGGTGAATTTATTCATTTCGTCTTTTTTCTTGTATCTGAAACACTAAAAAAATTCGGAGATAAATTTTTTTTGAAAGATTGTTAATTTTTTTATGTACAATTTTTTAGAATTTTTATTTCCATTTTTTCTAGAACTCTGACCACTATTGTTTAATATTTTAGCAAGCATTAAATGAATCAGTGAAAAATTTAAGTGCCTTATATAATTTTGAGAATAGAAAATTAATCTTATTCTCTCAATTAATTAATCTAAATATTGTTTGATTTAATTTTTGCTATTATTGCTGAGTAGTTGTAACTTATCTAGTCAAACTGTCTCCATATATCTATTTTATTCTGTACTGTTTGTCGTTGCTTAATAATATTTTTTTTTGTTAGTATTAATTCGCGTATAATTTGTATATGTTTATTGACTGTTAGAACCAGGTGACTTGAAATAATTTTTTATTGACACTGTCCCCTCGATTAAATGCCTAATTAATTAGTTAATTATTTGTTTATCAATTTGTTTTGTGCATCGTTTAACGACATTTGTCTAAAATCATTTTAACAAGATGAGCTATTTTTGTCGTTGCGTTTTTGTCTAGGCTTTAATAAGCAATGAACACAATACCCGAGTAGCCAAAGAAACAATTGTTCAGGAAAATGGAAAAGTACTAACGGACATTGATGACA
The DNA here is from genome assembly GCA_002156465.1 of Macrocentrus cingulum. Taxonomy (NCBI): domain Eukaryota; kingdom Metazoa; phylum Arthropoda; class Insecta; order Hymenoptera; family Braconidae; genus Macrocentrus; species Macrocentrus cingulum. Next base: position 172,528 of record MVJL01011760.1, on the reverse strand, counting down.
ATCTTGGATATCCTCTGCGTGGTTATATGTCCGAATTTTACTATGATAGTAAAACAAGTCGACCTTTACGCCTCAGGAAGAAATTATGGGAATTCTATACAGCACCAATTACTAAATTTTGGGCAAATGCTGTAAGTCTAATATTAACAAGAAATTAAAATTAAATAGTGCAATAATTAATGTATAAAAAAATTTTTGCAGATTGCATATATTATATTTCTACTTCTCTTTTCGTACAGTATTCTTGTACGAATGAGCGCCACGTCTTTAACATGGCCGGAAACATATGCTATTGCTTATATCTGTTCACTTGGCTGTGAAAAAATTCGGGAAATAGCAACATCTGAACCCGTTAAATTATCACATAAATTTAGTGTATGGTCGTGGAATATGTGGAATCCCTGTGATGGAGCTGCCATTATTTTTTTTCAAATTGGTCTAGTTCTTCGATTGTATCCGTCTACCTTTGATATTGGCCGTGTGATTTATTGTGTTGATTGTATCTACTGGTATCTTCGTATTTTAAATATCCTGGGCGTCAATAAATATTTTGGTAAGTTGAATATAATAAATATCTCAACTCTTTAAAACCGATACTCGATAGTATTTTGAATATCTTTGAATATTTTTAAGATGAAAAAAAAAATGTGCCTGTAAATTATTAATTTGTATTCGATTCAGGACCTCTGGTTACAATGATGGGAAAAATGGTAAAGAATATGATATACTTTGTCGTGCTGTTGCTCGTAGTTTTGCTGAGTTTTGGTGTATCAAGACAAGCCATTCTCAATCCAACTGCAGATCCCAAGTGGAGAATTATCCGAGACGTAAGTGACAGACAAACATGACCTACAAATAGCCGCAATTAATGACTAATCTCAATCCCATAGATATTTATGGAGCCGTATTTTATGCTTTACGGTGAGGTATACGCAGACAATATAGATCCAAACTGCGGAGATACCCCGGGTATGCCACCATGTGTGCCTGGTCGTTGGATCACCCCGGCGGTAATGTCAGTATATCTTCTCGTAGCAAATATCCTGCTTATCAATTTGTTAATAGCCGTATTCAACAACATCTTCATTGAGGTTAACGCAGTGGCTCACCAAGTGTGGATGTTTCAAAGATTTACTGTAGTCATGGAGTACGAACAGAAGCCCGTTGTCCCACCGCCGCTAATTATCGTTAGTCACGTGTATTTACTGGTAAAATACATTTTGAGGTACATAACCCAGGGGGAAATGCGCTCAGCTGAAACCTACGACAATGGATTAAAACTCTTTCTCGAAGCTGACGACATGGAGCGCCTTTATGACTTTGAGGAGGACTGTGTCGAGGGTTATTTCCGCGAGCAAGAGCTCAAACTCCAAATGTCCACGGAGGAACGTGTCAAAGTTATTACAGAACGTGTGGAAAATATTACTCAAAAGATTGAGGACATTGAGAAAAAGGAGCATACACAGAATGCCCAACTGCAAACTGTCGAGTTTCATATACGCAAGGTGGAGGAACAGAGCGAGCAAACGCTCGCATGCCTCGGGGTTATTCATCGATTTATGGCTACACACACGGCTAACGATAATTTTTCAAGTTTAGACCTTGAGGTGCGTCAGCGACGAGTATCGGAGAGATCTGAAGTTGTGTCGGATACCGAGTCGCACGCGCCATTCCCCGGATTGCGCCAACGGCCACTTTTGCGCTCCATGACAGACGCCACAGCGCTTCACAGTCCCATTGTCGTTGATGACATTCTCAAGCAGTCGGACACGGTGACATCGCGTGAAAATTTGAGTCGAAACGAGTCATCGTCGAGCGGAGATATCCCCACGACGGGTCCAGACGAAAAAAAGACGACGAGTCAAGAGGAGAGTGGTGGCAGCAAGGATATTCCCGACCCAGAAATTAAAAAGCCAGAAGTAGAACGAGATACTAGCAGTGATGTGCCAATATCAGAAATGAGACAAGACTCGTCGGAGCGTCCTACACGACAGAGCAGTCGCACTCGCTCGGAATCTGATGATCCGACGTTCCTCGCACCGATTGGACACCAGCGAGGAGTCAAGTGGGCCGAGCCGCGCGTTGCTGTTATATCTGGCTCGTCAACTAATCCACGATCACTGCTGCTTGCCATGCGAGCTGAGTATACTAGCATCACTGACGAATTAGAGAATTATTGCGGATTGTTGAGTCCACCGCGAACTCCACCGGTATCGCCGCCGCCTGGACGATCTCGCAATTCCGACGAAATGAATCCAGAGTTAGCCTGGCAAATTGAGAATGAACATTTGCGCGATGCTGAAGAGTGTGATTACCAACAAATGGAGGATCTTATTCAGAGACGGTATATGAAGAGTGATGAGGAAAATTCAGACAATGATGCACCGAAATTCTTAATTACTAGTGAACATCGTACGTTGCGTCGAGCATCGGCGATTGATGAGGAGTCGCGAAGGCCCGCTCCTACTATCAGTGTTACTAGGGAAATTGAGCAGACACTGTCGAGGCCACCGGCTATTCGAGAATCCGATGATGCCGAAGATTCTGATAAAAGTATGACGAAAGGTCCGGCTCCAGCGTCTGAAACAATGTGTTGAAATTTATATTTTCGATTAATTTTATTTGCATTTCAGTCGGCTTAATCTATTATTGTAAATCAATTTTTTATTTACACTAGATTTTTATTTTTTTTGCGCTGACATGGGCTAGTTCTTTTATTATTATTGTTACTATGTGCATGTTGGTATTGATTTTTTTTCTTTTCGATTTTTACTCTTATGTTGTTAATCTGGAAATAATTTAGTCAATCTGCGGAGTTTGACATGGCTTCATTCTCATTTGCAATATATTGCATTAGTTGATCAGGAAAATGTTTTTTTTTATTCCTCTAGTCATCTAGTGAAAATCAATTGTAGAAAATTTGTTTATTAACATTAGCACAGTTTCCCCATTGTAAACTAAACCAAAAATATTACATGGAGCCGTGTGAATGATAAATCAATCAATTGCTTCGCAGTGATTGATGTGTATATGTATGTGTGCGTGTGATGTAAATTAATTAATTGGTGAAATCGCTCAATAGACTTGCTATAATTGGCTTGAAACAATTATTTTAATAAGCCGAAGCAAATTGATTTTACATTTTTTACATCGAGATAAATTTTCATTTGCTGCAGATTTTGCTCAAATCAATTGTCTTTATTGCATACTTTTATGATGATGGTGATTGACAAAAACCTATATATTTTTTAGAATTTTAAATATATTCATAGCTGCATATATAACCAATTTCAATCAGGTTTACATCTATGTTATTATTGCGAGATATGCCGTTTTGAATTATTCATGCTCGTGAACTTTTTAATATGTGTCAATTAATTGATGATTTTTTACTGTGTGTGCATTTTCACTTAATCACAGTTAAATTTTGTTTTTTTTAGAATATTTTTTAATGTGCAAAGAACGTTTGCTCCGTATGTATTTTAATGTAATTCGATAGATATCCATTGAATTAATTAAAATTCAAATTTCGACACTTTTATTTGGATTAGTAGGTTGTTTAAATCATGTGTTTGTATTTTTAATTTTTACACTTGCATATATTACAGTGTATTTGAAACAGCGCACATAATTATTGATTAATAAAATAATTTGAGGAAATATAATTCACACCTACTGATCCATAAGTTTGAATTATTTTATCGAATGCAATCGTATAAATTTGATATAAAAAATTTGTGGATTTGTGATTTTGTGATATTGTTCAATGAATAAATTGAAAGAGAAAATTCGTCAGTGCATGCATCGATTAATTAATGATTCTAGTGATAATAATAATAATCAATATGATAATTTGCAATTGCTACTTAGTAACTAATTGTCAAATTAATTAATTAGTACTATTAATTTTTTTCAATTAATCGATCGTTATAAATTAAATCTAGAGGAGCCAAATCAATGAAACACAATAAATATATAATCGTAGAAATCTGTAATATATATTTTTATTTCGTATGTAATACATGATGCGTGCTTCTTGTATATGATTATATTACATAGCATATAGTCGTGTAGAGTAATGATTTATTTTTCGTACGTAAAGAAAAAAAAAAATACAATAATGTGATCGGCCTATACTGCAAATAATTTACCACGACTTTCAATAAATACCCACTGAGATGAAAAGTACAAAGCACAAGGATCGTGAACGCGTGAAGAAGAGTTATATCAACTTAGTTATGTCGACTATGAACAAGTGAAAAATTCATGTATTATACATTATAACTACGTAAAAAACTTATTTTCTCAACTTCACACTGACACAAGAAACAAACAAAATATATACATTAAATATTGTTGCCTCCTATACTTAGAGATATAATCATGTGTACTAGGGTGGCCCAAAAAAACTCACTATTATTATTTTTTGAGTCTCGTATCAAAAAAACATGGTTTATCATATTTCAAGAACCTTCTAAAAAATTAGCCCGATACAAATAAGTTATACAAAGTTTCAGTTCAAAATATTAATTTTAGGGGTCACCTATGAATTTTAAAAGTTTTTAACTTCATTGATTTCGATATTCTCGAATGACTTCTAAATAATAACATTAAGACCTTATTTTTTTGTGACGTAAAATACCTCACAAAATGAAGAAAATGAACACATGCAACTTTTTAATGTTGATAGTCATAAAAAGTGGTGTGAAATAAAAAAAAAATTGTTTACAATCACATTTTGATCATTTTTACAGTTTTAAAAATTCATAAGCGACTTTAAAAAATGCTTGTATCGGGTTGAATTTTTTAGAGGGCTCTTGAAACACGATAAACTATGATTTTTTGATACGAAACACGAAAAACAAAAATAGTTGGTTTTTTTGAGCAGCCCTAATATGTACATATACGTTTTCTTCTCGAAAACTCAATCTAATCAATTGTACACATATCAATTCACATTTTAATCGATCTCACAATACTATAAAAATACAAGTCAAAAAATTAATAAAATATATATATAAATAATGAAATAAATAAATTGATAATTCTTACTCGTAAATCTTTATTGTTATTCTTGTTAGTTAATTTGAGAAAATAAAAAATATCAAAATACTTTCAAATTTTCGCACGTAATAAGTTTCGAGCTACACCTTATTATGTCCTTATAATCAGGTCAATCTTTCAATAAATAGTATATTACGCACCAAGGGAGGAAAGTTAATTTTGCTCCCGTGGCGCGTATACTTTTTTATGCCACACCTGAAATGAAAAATTCGATTTAAATAATTTAAAAAACTTTATTTCTAATTTTATTTTCCAAATCATTAAGTTTATTTATTAGCTTTTTTGATAATTACTCAAAAGCCGTTATAAAAAATAAAAATAAAAATAAATAAAAATTCTAAAGGCATCCAATGAACTCATAGGTGCTTGCCATTTGACTTTGCAAAATATAAAATAGTATAATTATTAAAAAATCAATATTTTATGTTAATTTTAAACCATTGCCAATTTGTATGTTATGAAAAATTTTACTTAAATAAGTTATTTTTTTACTTTAAAATATATACAACCGGTGAAAAATAGATTTTGATTCTTAAATTGAATATGTGCAGCCTTTTAGACTTACAATTAAAGAGGCTTGGCCATAGACCTACTTTCCGTTACAGTTATCTGTGTTCGCATGATGCCGAAATAAATTTCAGAGTTCTCAAGATGATATGTACGTGCTTTAAACACTTTTACAATCATGTTTATCATAAATTTTTAGCACAGTGAAATGCTATATGCCATACGATAATAAGAGCATCAGCTATATCATCCTTGATATCATGACTTGCATAAGATTCATCAGTCGTTTTACGAGCAATTGAGGAAGGAAATATCTGTGTGAGTTTATCAAAACACCTCAACAGTATTAGTGCAAGCGTTGCATACAGGCGTGGAATTGAGCCTGCTGAATACTATTTCAAGGCTGAGCGCAGGCAGAGAGTCATAACTGACCAGTCTCTGTGCACAGTCGCTTCTCAACATTGGTGCATACAGCAGGCTATTCCCACGACAATGAGTCAAACAGACCTGAAGGACTTGCGATCTCTGCTGGAACAGAGACTCGGCCACGGTGTGACAGTTACGAGCTACAAAGTGAAAGATTTTCTTCCTCCGGGCGAAAATTATGGAAGTAAAATTGTCAGTGTTGATGCAACAATACAAAAACCAGGACAAACGAAAAATGAAGAAATTCACATGATTGCTAAATTACCGCCAGTATCGCAGCAGCAACGTGATCTATTTGACAGTCCGTACACATTCAAAAAGGAGATTTTTATGTACAGTGAAATTTTACCGGCCTATCGAAAACTTGAAATTAACTGTGGCGTTAGTGAGAGCAAGGCTTTCAATGCCTATGCAATGTACTATGGTTCAAGATTATCACTGGATCCGCAAATTAATTTTGATGACGATGCTGCAATTTTGTTGGAGAATTTAAAGCCTCGAGGATACTACATGGTTGATAGAAGATACGGCTGTGACCTAGTTCATACCAAGGTGGCAGTTGCAGCCTTGGCGAGATTTCACTCACTCGGCGTTGCAACAAAGCAGAAGAATCCAGAGATTTTCGAGGATTTCAAGACTAAATCCAAGTGTCTGGAGTTCAAAGATCCTACAGAATGGGTGACGGCACTTGGGCAGATTCTAGATCAAATTTCCCGTGATCCTGTGGTTAATAAGTATCATGATGTGTGCTGCAAGGCTTTTACAGCTGGCGACGCAACTTCGTGGACTGCAATTCCCCCCGAGCCCTGGTCTACCATTATTCATGCAGATTTTTGGCTGAATAACTTTTTATTCCACAAATCGGAGGATACCAATTTGCCGGATGACATTAAGCTTGTGGATTTTCAAAATTATCTGTTTTTGAGTCCCACCCGAGAGCTGGCTTTTCTCCTTGGAAGCAGTGTCAGCAGTGAAGTTAGAAGAGATAACTATGATGAGCTTGTTAATCTTTATTATGAAATGTTCATCGAAAGGTTGAGGATATTGAATTGTAATGTAGATTTATACTCTCGTGGCTCATTTGACGAAAGATTGCGCAAAGATACTCGCATTGAGTTTGCCCACTGCGTTTGTATGCTCAAGATTGTCACTATGGACGTCAGTGCCGATGACCCTGACGCGCAAAACGTCATTAATCTATTCAAGTCTAATGAGGGAAATGAAACCTATTGGAATAGGATGAGAGACCTGATTGTTTTTCTTCAAGAAAGACATTTGTTGGACGAGTAATTTGCATTTTTTTGCATATATTAAATATATGTATATCATTGTTTTGATAATATTCAAGTATTATATAATAAGTTTATGACAAACGTATGTCGAGTTTTCACGTACTCGCTCAATAAGTCAGGATAATAATGAATTGCAAAGACCGAGTACAAAAAAAAAATTTTTAATAAATATAAGAAATACATAGATATTGGTGTATTAAAGTCAAAATATCTTTAAAACAACTGTAGATAGCGATTTTTCTCAACAAATCTTTTTTGTAGAAAATTTTATAATCTACAAAAAAGGTCTTTAACAAAATTCATGTAACTTACATCCTTATCGAGATATTACCATATAAAAAGGTCTCAATTTTTTGATTTTAGACACGCAATATAATCAATATATAGAAATTTGCAAATATTGTTCTTGTTAGTATTAAATAAGTAAAAGAATTTGATTAAAATTTTTATCAGAAAATATGTATTAAATGGTGTGTTCATTAAATTATACTTTAATAATTTTAGTTTGAAATTGAATTGAAAATTAAATAAAACTGAATGTAAATTGTTTATTATAACATAATATTATTTGTAAAATTAGAAATGAAATTTATTTACTTGGCTACGACACTTGTTTATGATTACATAAATAATGTTACAATGTGCAGAAAATGTTATTATGTAACAATTTGATTAAATTTTTTTGGAGCTATACTTTTCAATGTATTTTTATTATATTAATGATTTATCTACAATATGTATAATTTTATTGCCAATTTTGCGGATGTTGTGTGTAATTTTTCTCCTTCGATACTCTCCGACAAAATGCAATTGACGTGAAATAAATAAACATGGCACATCTTCTGAATCCTCCTGAAGATTATAATCCACTTTGTATTGCGATAAAAGTCTTTTTTAAAGCCTGTAAAGGATTTGACGATGAGTATACTCTGATAGTCGAGCGTTGGCGATGAGCAAGCCAGCGTCGTTATTACTAAAATGACCACATCACAGTACAACACAGATGTAAGTGATTTTTTTCAACTCCTAATGAATTTTTTTTATGTTTATATAAACGTGTTTTTATTTTTCAGGGCAACGGTCATGCTAATGCAGCGTTTATTAACGATGATATTCAACATGTTGAGACTACTGAATCTACTATTTCTTCCGTGAGTTTATTGGTCATTTGATTATTGTAAATATTTTTTTTCTATTTATGACACTTAATTTTTATTTTATATGTGCCACTTGCTTATTTAGTTATGTTTATTTTTTATTGAGGCAAAATCATCAGCGGAATGGGGCGGTGGACTTCAATTTCTCATGGCCTGCATTGCCACTTCGATTGGACTCGGAAATGTCTGGAGGTTTCCATACGCTGCCTACGAAAATGGCGGTGGTGCATTTCTCATACCCTACATCATTGTCCTCCTGATTGTTGGCAAGCCAATTTATTTCCTTGAAACTCTTCTCGGACAATTTACTAACCGGTCATGCGGAGAATCCTGGCGCATGGCACCAGCCATGAAAGGTACAAAACAGAACACACAAAACATGGATCTTTATTGTTTGAAATTTGACACACAAGACTGCAGAGTAAGTCTGAGATTATTTCTTCATTTCATCACGACTCAAAGCTCATAAAACGCAGTGCAAATATCATATCTCTTATCGTAACAATTGCAGAATAAACCTACATATGCTTGAGGCATTGACATCGTCTGACAATTTTACAAAGCGATTTAATTAATAACATGGAGAAAAATTTCAGGTTTAGGGGTAAGCCATGTCATAGTAGCTGCTTATACAGCACCCTACTATTCCTCAATGATGAGCTTGACTCTCTACTACTTAGTCGCGAGTTTCCAGAGCACATTGCCGTGGACCTATTGTCGAGAAGAATGGAAAACTAATTGCATTTCCATTCACAGCGATGAATATGCTTCAGCCAATAACAGTAGAAAATTATCATCATCCACGGAACTATACTTTAGGTGTGTTTTGACAATTTTTTACGACTGATTTTCTACATACATTTTTTTGTTACAGACGAGAAGTCTTAAAAGAAATAGACTCAATTGAGAATGGCATTGGACTGCCATCGTGGCAATTGATTGTCTGCTTAGCCGTTAGTTGGGCAACAATCTTTTTGGTGTTAATGCGAGGATTGAGAGCTGCCGGAAAATCTATTTACTTCCTGGCAGTTTTTCCCTACATCATCATGATTATTCTACTGGTAAGAGCCGTGACTCTTCCTGGAGCTGTTGACGGAGTCCTCTTCTTCATCACCCCCCAGTGGAACAAGATTTTCGACCCTCATGTCTGGTACGCAGCTATGACACAGTGTTTCTTCTCACTCTCGGTCTGTTTTGGAGGTGTTCTCACTTACTCCTCGTACAACAACTTTCGCCATCCGTTATACAGGTCGGAAAAACACTGTTTAGTAAATTATTTTGTGGAATATTAATTTTTTTGTTCCGTAGGGACGTGATGATTGTCACGACTTTGGATACCTTTACGAGTTTCATGATTGGATGCACTGTTTTTGGAATGTTGGGGAATTTAGCCCTGCAAATAGGCACTAAAGATATTTCTAGTGTTGTTCGCGGAGGATCTGGTTTAGCCTTTATATCCTATCCAGATGCTATATCACGTTTTGACGTGGCCCCGCAAGTTTTTTCCGTCCTCTTCTTCCTCATGCTGTATGTGCTATGTACCGGGAGTATTATGTCGTTTTGTGCTTCAATTCACGTATTTATTTACGATTATTTACCGGCTGATAAGAAAATCCCATCCTGGTGGGTCGTTCTGGCCATCAGTAGTGCTGAATTTCTCATCAGTCTCCTCTTCATCACTCCTGTGTGTACAAGGAAAAAATTTTTGACAATGTTTTTGTTGAATGTTTTTAGAATTTTTTTATCCATAGGGTGGACAATGGTTCGTGGCACTGATTGATTACTATGGAAGCACTTTGGCGGCTCTGATTACTGGATTTTTGGAATTGGTCACAATTTTCTGGATTTATGGGCTGCAAAATTTCCTCAATGATGTCGAGTTTATGCTCGGTTTTCGGCCTGGCATTTATTGGCGACTCAATTGGGCTATTATAACTCCGTTATTTATGATTCTTGTGTTGCTGTACACATTTGCTACCTATGCACCGCTGCGATATGATAAACAGCTCTTCCCGGACTATGCCTACTGTGAGTTATGTCGTCAATTCATAGATAATTGTGATTAAAGTATTGAAAATACAGTTGAATTTTTTTTTTGCACTAAAAAAAATTTTGTTATTAAAATTCAATTTTGAGCACAAATTTATAGGCGATCAATATTTGCTGATAAAAAAATACTCAATTTTGCTCCGTTAAAACACTATGTATCAATGATTTAAGTTAATTAATTAATTTTAATTATTTAATTCAATTTTTTATCTGAATTTTCAGGGATTGGATGGATGGCATTTGTTATTCCTATTGTACAAATAGGATTTTGGATATTTTATAAAATTTTGCAGAATTATAAAGTCTCACCAATTGAAGTAAGTACAGTTTATAATTTTGATATCAATTTTAAGGCTATTTATTAATAAAAATTGAATTAAATTCTAGATGATCAAATGTGCATTTATGCCATCGGAAAAGTGGGGACCAAAGAACGCTCAACTACGGAGCGAATGGAGAAATTTTATTGAAGAGCGAAAAGTTCGATATAAAGGGGGCCTTATTGAAGTTTTATTCAAGTAGATAAATTAACTTTTTCCTGTACTCTCATGTAAGTACAGATAAATAATAGTATTAATTTTGACAGAAAGTTCCAATTTCAATATACATCCTATGAAATAAATAATTTATCGATATTGCGTAATGAAATCAGACTCAATATTGACTTATGATTTACGATTTAAATTTATATGTATATACTTACAGTCTGACACATATTCAAGATCACTTTCGAACAGATTCTGATATCTTAAGATGGCGAATTAACAAAAGAAATAAAAATTCATCAGCTACAAAACGATAATTTAACAAAGCTACATAAACAGTAATAATACATTTATCACATACAATCTTTTAAACACAAATATAATTATTCTTTATCTATCTTTTATTTACCAGGTATTTTGTTATCATATATGCATGATTGAGTGAAGAAATGCTTTCATACTCTAAACCGATTGTTTCGTTCCCATTAAATGCTTTTACCAGTTTATTGACTCGTTGATATGATAACGCACTTATATTAAACAATAGAAATTTTTCTTTAATGTAACGTTGACGCAAATATTTTCTATAATTAGAAAAATAAAAATCGATATAGAATTGAATCGGCAATGAAATTAACACAGACACAGATTTGACTAAAGCGTATAAACTCAGATATTAAATTTTATCGTTATGTATATTTAAATTTGAGCAAAAAAAAAAATCATCACTGGTTGCGTACACACAAGAATGTTGTAAAGAGAATGAATGTCCTTGCAATTGTCTCGGTGTCGATGAATATGAGTAAGTCAACGATTCTCTTCGACATGCAGTTCTTTCGCGGCTTTCGAGCGAATGACAGTGAGTTTAAGGGTGTTAGAAAAAATTCAATTAATAAATATTAGTGTTATCCGATTAGAATTTCATCATGACTATTGAGGTTTGCTTGAATTTTTTTAGTGCCAAAAAAAATTTAATAAATATATACATTGTATGCTTGATCGGAAAGTTTTTCGATGCAAAATTTTCCTGACCTTGAATAAAATTTTATTTTTAACTCAAATTATTTTTTAAGCATTGAGACTGGTGAAAAAAAAAAAAAAAAAAAAAAAAATAAAAAAAACTGAATCGGCCGATAAAGAAGTCCTCCAGTCCATTTGTTTATAACTTTTTCAACCCCTCTTCTGTATCTTCGCCCCTAATCATCGGATGACCTTGAAACTCGGCATGAACGTTGGGTACCCTGACCAGGTAATACCATCCGAGTTTCAGCCAAATCTGCCGATAAACAACGGAGTGGCAGGCGAATAAACATTGCAAAAATTGTTTATTTGCAAATATCTCGAGAACGGTTGGAGCTAGAGCATTTTTGAGGGCATTTTTGACAGGGTTGAGCCATCGCCTCAGGGATGTCGGTAACTTTTTATCTTTCCATAGAGCCATCGTCCGCCCCCCTATTGTTATAAACAAAAAAGTTAGTTACAGAGCTCTATAGGGGGTCGGTAATTTCGGGCCATTTTTTCGTCGAAAATCGGGAAGTTTTTCGGTGGAAAATTTTTCTGACCTTGAATAAATTTTTTTTCTCGTCGTGAATTATTTTTTTTTTTTATTTATTTATAGAATGTTTTTCAAAATTATAAAAAAAAAAACGTTTTCAGACTTGTAAATATATTAAAAGAAAAAAAAAAACAAACTCAAACGGAACCGGCCGGTAAAGCAGTCCTCCGTTGCATTTGTTTATAACTTTTTCAACCCCTTTTCTGTATCTTCGCCCCTAATCATCGGATGACCTTGAAACTCGGCATGAACGTTGGGTACCCTGACCAGGTAATACCATCTGAGTTTCAGCCAAATCTGTCAATAAACAACGGAGCGGCAGGCGAATAAACATTGCAAAAATTGTTTATTTGCAAATATCTCGAGAACGGTTGGAGCTAGAGCATTTTTGAGGGCATTTTTGACAGGGTTGAGCCATCGCCTCAGGGATGTCGGTAACTTTTTATCTTTCCATAGAGCCATCGTCCGCCCCCCTATTGTTATAAACAAAAAAGTTAGTTACAGAGCCCTATAGGGGGTCGGTAATTTCGGGCCATTTTTTCGTCGAAAATCGGGAAGTTTTTCGATGGAAAATTTTTCTGACCTTGAATAAATTTTTTTTCTCGACTCGAATTATTTTTTTTTTTTTTATATATTTATAAAGTTATTGTCAAAAATACACAAAAATATAGCTATTAAGACTTGTCAAAATACTAGGATAAAAAAAAACCTGAAAGAAACTCAATCGGCCGGTAAAGGAACCCTCTGTTGCAATTGTTTATAACTTTTTCAACCCCTTTTCTGTATCTTCGCCCCTAATCATCGGATGACCTTGAAACTTGGCATGAACGTTGGGTACCCTGACCAGGTAATACCATCTGAGTTTCAGCCAAATCTGTCAATAAACAACGAAGCGGCAGGCGAATAAACATTGCAAAAATTGTTTATTTGCAAATATCTCGAGAACGGTTGGAGCTAGAGCATTTTTGAGGGCATTTTTGGCAGGGTTGAGCCATCGCCTCAGGGATGTCGGTAACTTTTTATCTTTCCATAGAGCCATCGTCCGCCCCCCTATTGTTATAAACAAAAAAGTTAGTTACAGAGCCCTATAGGGGGTCGGTAATTTCGGGCCATTTTTTCGTCGAAAATCGGGAAGTTTTTCGATGGAAAATTTTTCTGACCTTGAATAAATTTTTTTTCTCGACTCGAATTATTTTTTTTTTTTTTATTTATAAAATAATTTCCAAAATTATAAAAAAAACAGGTATTAAGACTTGTAAAAATATTAAAAAAAAAAAAAAAACTTGAAAGAAACTGAACCGGCCGGTAAAGAAGTCCTCCGTCTCAATTGTTTATAACTTTTTCAACCCCTTTTCTGTATCTTCGCCCCTAATCATCGGATGACCTTGAAACTTGGCATGAACGTTGGGTACCCTGACCAGGTAATACCATCTGAGTTTCAGCCAAATCTGTCAATAAACAACGAAGCGGCAGGCGAATAAACATTGCAAAAATTGTTTATTTGCAAATATCTCGAGAACGGTTGGAGCTAGAGCATTTTTGAGGGCATTTTTGGCAGGGTTGAGCCATCGCCTCAGGGATGTCGGTAACTTTTTATCTTTCCATAGAGCCATCGTCCGCCCCCCTATTGTTATAAACAAAAAAGTTAGTTACAGAGCTCTATAGGGGGTCGGTAATTTTGGCCCATTTTTTCGTCGAAAATCGGGAAGTTTTTCGATGGAATTTTTTCCTGACCTTGAATAAATTTTTTTCTGTGTACTTGAATTAATTTTATTTTTATTTATTTATAGAATGTCTCTGAGAATGACCGGTAGATGGCGCCACATTTACCAAAACACGCCAAAATCTGTCGATTTTGAGACGAAAACTTGCTGAAATTTGGCCGCAGGTATCAGGAGCATAGAATAGCAAAAGAGGTCGGTCGACATAATACGGGACAAGTGGTTACATCTAGCGGAGAAAGGATGAATTAAGATTTGAATTTTTCGACGAGAAATTTCGTGAATTTGTCGATTTGTATCAGGAGTATAGGATGGCATAAGAGGTTAACGTCAAAAAAATGTTCAATTTAGCAGTTAATTATTAATTTAATGAATTTTAATTAGAAAAAACGTACAAAATATACAAAGATTGATCAAATTAGATACAATACATTATTACGTATTGAAAAATACATAATATTCATGTGTTTTTAGTGTCTAATAACCAAAATACATATTTTAACGATGTTTATCCGATTATAAGTGTAAAATTCTTTAAAAAATCACAATTTTAAGATAATAATGTCCTCTTATAGTGAAATTATTAACTTTCATCAATTCTATAGCCTTAAATCGATTTGCTAACGCCTGTTTTACCGGTAATACAAGTTGACAAAGGTTTTTTAAAGCTTTTTCATATAATTTTTGGTTAGGAAATATTTTAAATACCCTGAATTAACGGTTTATCAACATTTATGAGCAGCAACAGCCCCTGTAAGACCCACAAGATACGTTTTACACTCTATTCGATGTTAGTCTAAAGCGTAACGCACTTTAAAGTGTATAAAAAACATTATTTTTTATAATTTTTTACTCTGGTTGATATTCATCCAAAGCTCATGTCATTTTTGAGCAAGAATAAAATATTATAAACTTATTATGTGACATTCAACACTCAGTTTACTGGATTCGGAAAGGTGTACACTATTTAAACTTTATAAAAAATGTAAATTGTTTGAAACTTGCTCTGTTTAAAGCTACCCTAATGTGTGGATCACGCGAACACTTCGTTTAATCGTTCATTCTTACAATTCACTCAACTCGAAGCTATTTCAGAGAGGAACATTTTTTTTAATGACATGAAAATACTTTTTTTAACTACGCTCTGTTTCAACTCACTCCAGAGACAGTTTATAAATTTTTCAGTGTCTACTGCTATTGAAAAACTAAATTACACAAGATTACAGATTTGCAGCAAGTAAATACGTGATTATTCATTTTATCATTCACAGTTCTACTATTTATGCACTAATATCCGCTTTCCTTCCACTCTCCGATGAATAATAATTACCTACCACCTGCAAGTGGTTTACATTGCCTACTTGTACTTATACTAATAATCGTCAGTTTGAAGGAAATTAAAATTACAATTAGCCGAGTGTAGGTGGACCTGATCTTAATGAAGAAACGGAGATCGAATGGTCCCTAAAATGAAAGAATAACATGTAATAAATTATTTGAACAATGAGAAAAATTGAAGCTTTACCTCGTTACAATATCCATAAGATATCCAGTAGAAAGAAGATATCCAATAACCCAGAGTAACTCGAGTGTTTCAGGTGGCAAGATGATTCAGGAGCAACACTGCAAAGGTTGTAAGCCCGATGAGCTCTAGCATCAGGACTCAGTGCCCGATGATTCAAGAGTATAGCATCGGAATTCCGGCCGAAAAATCATCTGCAGGGTGTTGGCATCGTTTTAGTAATGCCTCCGACTGATTCCAAGGCATGAGTGAGCTGGAAATAAACAAACATGATTGATGTGGGTGCAATATTGTTGATGTTGTTCATACTCACAACCAAAACTTCGCGTTCACCGTAACAGCACTTTTTTAATGTGCGCCATTGGAGCACGTTTCTACACACTGTAGAAAAACGAATCCGGTGGCAGATATTTTTTATATTGATTTAAATGAATCTTCCATTTTTTAGGGGTGTTCCACCTGGCGTGGAAATCAATAATTTTTTTATTATGTTAATAAATAGTTAAAAACGATTGGAGGACCTATCCACACGCTGTGGACAGTCGAATATGGTTGCAGAATTTTTTTATAATGATTTTAATAGATTTTCTATTTTTTAGGGGTGTTCTACCCGGCATGGAATTCAATAATTTTTCAATTGATTAAATAAATAGTTGAAAATAATTGGAGGATCATTCTACACGATGGAGAACGTCAAATACAAGGGCAGATATTTTTTATAATAATTTTAAATGAATTTTCTATTTTGTAGGGGTGTTCCAACCGCGTGGAATTTTCATAATTTATTAATTATGTGAATAAATACTTAAAAACGGTTGGAGGACGTTTCTACACACTGTAGAAAAACAAATCCTGTGGCAGAATTTTTTTATAATGATTTTAATTGATTTTCTATTTTTCAGGGGTGTTCTACCCGGCGTGGAATTTAATAATTCATCAATTATGCCGATAAATACTTAAAACGGATTGGAGGACCTGTCTACACGCTGTAGAACGTCGAATAACATGGCACAAATTTTTATAATGATTTTAATTAATTTCCGGTTTTCTAGGGGTCTTCCACCGGTGTGGAATTGCTTATAAATTTGTAGACTAAACATTTGAAAATTACTATGGGACTCATCTACACACCATGGATTGTGGTATACGTGTGCAGAAAAATTTTTATAATGATTTAAATTATTTCTCGTACTCCTGGGGTCTTCCACCCGATGGGGAACTTCTTTGCTCCGTGAAAAACAGTCTCAAAACGCTTTATCACTGTTTTCCAACGCTAAATTTTTTTTGTATACTCTGAGTTTAAAGTATTACGTCTACATGTACTATACTTTTTCTACACCGGAATGCTATCAAAGACAATGTTAACTACATAAATATCGAATTTTTTTCAACTTTAGGATATCTTCAACTAGCGTTAGCACGTAACATCAACACTGATGTGAATAGAGCGTCGAATTTATCCCTAACTGTGTACGACTTTGCATATTTTTAATCGTTGAATCCCCCAAATAGGGACTCCAGGACTTGATAGTGTCATGCCGTATCGGTCTAGTAATAAAAGAAATGCTCAACAATAAATATATATCTACTCACCAACGATGAATCTGCAACTCCCGGTGGGTACTGCTCCTGCTCCTGCTGCTGTTGTTGCTTTTGGTGATGCTAGCTCTGTTGTGATATCTTGTATTTGATGAGTCCGGGATCCTTCGAATCATGACCTTAATAATCAAAACAATTCCTTTCAGTTAACGTTTTCTCACTTGCAACAGTTAAAATAAAATGTTACCGAATAAAAACTATAACCTCAAAATATGCTTTCGAATCTTACCATTGTAATCTGATTTCCTCACATGTAAAGGGCGTACAACTCAAATCATGTGCCGTGGAATAATTGATTTAGGTCTTTTTATCAACATTAATCGTCCAAAACCATTCAATTTCGCGGATATTTTCATTTATCTGCTATGGATTTTGCCGTCGTGCGTTTGTACGAGACAGAGAGAGACAAACTAATATCGATTTTACACAAAGATGGCGTCGATGAGCTGTTCTATAAGTGGAATCCAACTTTTGGCGGGCTTTTTCAATTTTAGTATTTTTCTTGTCTGAAAATTCGGCAGATTCATTCATTGTAAATTCTATTGTCAATCCCTGTAAAGTAATAAACAACAAGGTGACTGAATATTTTCTCCTTTAATGTCTTAATGGAAGAACGATGAACTACGATTTATTCAAGTACACGGCATACACGGTATACTGTGGGGGTCCGAATAGACACAGTCATGTTTTTCCGATATATTTCGCTAACGCACGAGTGGCGCTACATTTCAATGGAATAATTTTTAGCGGTCATCTATCCAACTAATCAGCCAGTGTTAAATTTTAACGCAGCGTTAAAATAACGCACCTGTGTAAGTCCAGCCTTGAACTGCTCGCAGTGCGCTCGAACAGCTGTCAATCATCACATAACCTCAATTTACCTTTGTTATCGCTCGCTTGTTGCCCTCGAGGTGCTAAAAGTAAGTACTCCAAAATATGTACTTCAACTTACTATGATTAAAAAATGATGAGTAATTCTCCTCTAATTATGACATAACTCCAAGAATTTAGCTTGTTCTTCATAGCTTTCAGATGTATCAAGACAGTCCGCCACATCGTGACATGGACAATAATCCAGAAGAGGATGAAATGCTCTATGGAGAGGATATTATAGAGGAATATGAACTTGATATGGAGGAAGACGAGAGCATGGAAGATGAGGAAATTGAGTCATTTGATGGCATGGCCTTTACACAACACACAGGTATTGATGTGTTTTTATAAATCGCGTTCTAACCTCTTCTAATCGCAGTGCACTTGATCACTTGTAGACTCGGTATTTTGCGGCTCACTGAATAGCGATGGCACACTGGCTATTACTGGGGGCCAAGACGACACAGCATACGTGTGGAATACATCAACAGGAGAAACGCTATTTAAATGCGACGGCCACAACGACAGTGTAATATTTGTAGGATTCAGTCCCGATGATTTATACATTGCCTCTGCGGATATGTCGGGTCATATCAAAGTCTGGAGTGTGACTGAGAAAAAATGTGTATGGAGTGATGCGACAGTAGAAGATGCCACTTGGGCACTGTGGCATAATGTAAAAAATGTTATTTTTGCTGGTACCGACAAGGGCCAAGTTTACATGTGGAGAATTCCGGATGGAGCATGCCGAGTTTTCCAAGGATTTGGCGAAAAATCCGAGACAGGCACAGTAACAAACGATGGAAAGCAGATAATTGTAAGCTATGCCGATGGAATGATTCGTGTTTTAGATATTAAATCCGGCTCAGTACAAATGACAATACCAGCACATTCTGGAATCATAACAAGTTTAGATTGCCAATGGGACGGTAAAATAATTGTATCTGCATCTGACGATGGAACGACTGTTTTGAGTACAACACAAACTGGAAAAATTGTAGCTGTATTGCAAAAATTATCCGGACAAAATCGAACATCAGAGGAAAATGAGGATGAAGATGAGCATGAGGAAAATCAAATGAATAAAAATTGGGTTGAGGCCGTTGCATTCTCCAAAAATCCTGAATTACGTGTTGTTGCAACTGGCACAATCAATGGAGAAATATACATTTGGGATACTGTGAGGCAAGCAATTAGGCACGAAATTCGACAGGAATATGGTGTAAGCAAAATTGTATGGAAAGGTAATAGTGCATTTTTCTTTGCTGCTGGATTGAACGATGGAGTTATCCGGTGCTACGACGCACGAACTGGCCAATGCATTAAAACATTAAAGGGCCACTCGGAAAATATCCTAGATCTTCAGATTTCCAAGTACGTGTAATTAATATTACCAATTTCAAAAGGGCGTATGATTTTTTCCCGTTTTTTAACGTGGGACAAAAAATTTTTTTATGGAATAGTTTTTGTGATTTTTCGATTAAAAAAAAAATCATAAGCCTGTTTGATATTGATGAAGAGTTATTTTTGTACTTTTATAACATTGAAATCCACATCTTATTGATTTTTTGTTTACAGGAATTGCACAAAAATGCTAACGACATCAGATGACAAGACGGCGCGAGTTTTTGAATTAAACTTTTAATAAAAATTTTGAAATAGATAACATCTACTATTTTTCCAACAATTTATCGCGATGCCATTGTCTATCGAGAAGATACTGAACGCCTTTCCAAGTGAAATGCGTAGGATCCTGTTCTTCACCATGATCAAATCGAAAAGAATTGCTAAATTCTATAGCAAGCTTTGATCGC
The DNA here is from genome assembly GCA_002156465.1 of Macrocentrus cingulum. Taxonomy (NCBI): domain Eukaryota; kingdom Metazoa; phylum Arthropoda; class Insecta; order Hymenoptera; family Braconidae; genus Macrocentrus; species Macrocentrus cingulum. Next base: position 152,464 of record MVJL01011760.1, on the reverse strand, counting down.
ACTAAACCAATTCCTCCCGTAGCTTCTGGAGCTGGATGATACACTCTACCTGTTTCTGTGCTCATGAAAATTTTTTCAGGCTGAAATGGAACCTGAATAATTCATCATTAGAACGTATAATGCATTTCAAATAAATTACTGGAAGACTAGTCAGTGGGGACTTACAACGAGAGCATCTCCTGCATGACCGTAGCTGAATAAATCTTGGTGATTATCTTTATTCTCTATAACATGAGTAAAAACAATAGGCAGATCGTCGCAACGTACGAAATTCCGTTCTTTTCCACACAGCGATAAATAAGGAAAACTATCAACGTATCGGCCACTGTGATTTTTTTTTAGTCGTTTGAAAAAAAACGCCAAGAATTTTTTCTCTGAAAAAACAAACACACTTTGCATTGGCAGCGTGTTTAAAATTCCCGCACACGAGCTTAGCGACCTGAAGTTAGGTGCAAAGGTCGTTGTGCTTTTTATAAACAACTGTTTTTTTTTTTTTTTTGCAATTGATTCCTATAATTAAACACTTGATGATTGCATTTACCTTTGAAACATGAAGTAAAATTTTTCATTCGAGCATCGTCCAAAAATAACTGAAATTCAATATAATAAGTCAGTTATCATATATACCAGTAATCAATATAATTTCGCATTTGATAATAATACCACAATACCATTCCTTGGTGATCAATATAATAGAAATATTCTCGTATGCGAGGCTCTGGCGATTGTCCCTGTATATAATTAACATAATTTCGTAGACATTTATGCAGATTAACAGGTCGTAAATAATTTCTGAAAGTGAACAGCATTCTGTTTCATTATTCGCCTACGCTACTGATGTTATAAAAGGTCAAAAGTACATTCAGCGACTGAATTATTGCATCAATCAACGCAATCAAATCACATATGAGACACTCTCTTTTTCGCTAATTGAACATGTTTGAAAAAATAAGAAAAAAAACCATGAATTGCGCGGCGTCGCGCAGCCGGATTTCCTTTTTAAGTTTATATTGTACTTCCAATTAAGTTCATGTATCCTTTATATGTATGTGCATACATAACTTAATCTTTATTTGGTTAAGATTATTTTTTACGTCATACAGCGAAATATTTTCATCCAAGTACAGTGCGACAGTGGTGACACGCGGCGACGCAAGTGAGAAAACTGATCCTTCGAGTATATCACTGTATATCTCGAAAGTCCTACACATTCGATATTCTTCAACGTCACTTGACTTTGTGCCTGCTGATGCTGATATGCCCACACGTACAGCAAGCAAGAGTATGTTGTATGTACATGTACGCGAATAATAGAGGTGTATAGAAATATTTGGCAGAAATGAGGTGCAAACGAGGAGAACCACACTAGTTTATCTGACGTATTTTCTGTGTTTTCTTTGTGATTTAATCATCGTTTCGTCACCTTGGTGCTATCTGTACTTCCCCTATGTATCAGTGTATCTAGTAAACTTGAAATCACAGATAATGTTACGTCCGTGCAACTGGTCTAAGGAAAAACTTCACATATCCAAACTTAACAGTCGATTTGCTGTTCCAACCAAATAAGTCCTGACGAACGGAGTCTACACATCTCTGAGAATATGGCCTCGTCTACAAAGAAATCATGGAAACTCCGTGAGTTAATTTAAATATCAAAAAAATCCTAAACATCTCGTGGAAATAAATACTGTAAACTTATTTTTTATTCGATTTTTTTACCCCGACTAATTATAAATATAAACATTCCATATAAATATGTGTAAATGATATTATTTATTTTTTTATTTTTTTTTTTCAGAGGATTTTACAGCTCACTCGTCCAATGTAACTTGTTTAGCACTTGGCCACAAGTCAGGGCGAGTTTTAGTTACTGGTGGTGATGATAAAAAAGTTAACCTATGGGCTGTTGGCAAACAAAATTGTATTATGAGCTTAAGTGGCCATACAACACCAATAGAATGTGTTAAATTTGGTCAAACTGAAGAGCTTGTTTGTGCGGGTTCTCAAACAGGAGCTTTAAAAATCTGGGATTTAGAACATGCTAAACTTTCAAGAACACTAACTGGCCACAAAGCGGCAATCAAATGTATGGATTTTCATCCATACGGTGAACTATTGACGTCTGGTAGTCTCGATACCGGTATTAAATTATGGGATATACGGAGAAAAGGTTGTATTTTCACATACAAGGGTCACAATGAGACAGTAAACAGTGTCAAATTTAGTCCTGACGGTCAATGGATAGCCAGTGCAGGAGAGGAGGGCATGGTCAAGGTAATTTGTTCATTCTCAACTAACAAAACAAGTCATTAACTATTTTTTTTTACAGTTGTGGGATTTACGAGCAGGAAAAAAACTCCACGAATTTTCTGAACACAGGAGAGCAGTGACAACTGTTGAATTTCATCCCTGCGAATTTTTACTAGCCAGTGGCAGTATGGATAAAATAGTTCACTTTTGGGACTTGGAATCTTTTCAACTTGTCTCCTCGACAGAGCCAAATTTAACACCTGTAAGAAGCCTGCACTTTAGTCAGGGTGGAAAATGTTTATTTGCTGGAAGTCAAGATCTTTTAAAAGTCTACTGTTGGGAACCAGCTAGAACTCTAGAGACCGTGCCAATGGGATGGGGAAAAATTCAAGACATTGCAATTGCTCAGAGCCAATTAATTGGAGCAAGCTCTAATGGATCTAATGTGGCTGTTTTTGTCTGTGATTTAAAAAAAATTGCGCCCTTTTCAAATGCCTCGCAATGCACTTCACCATTTACTCATGGAAATCCCACTAGAAGAAGTTTTACCCGAGAGAGTCTCAAAAAAAATACGTAAGAAATTTAATTATCACCTTTAACAACAGATGATTTATAATTTTCATTTCTTCCAGTCTAAATGTTAAAACGACAATAGAAGAAGTTGAAAAATCAGGAACAGATGCTGAAGATGATGCAGCAAGCGTCGATCTACCCAGTTTATCAGACAGCAGAGATATTTTCCAACCTCATCGATCACGTAAGTAAAAAAATTCAGTTTCAAATTAAATACAGCATCCCACGAGTGATTACCATTATTCGGTGTTGTACAATATACTGTTGACGCCTGACTACCTAAATTAACATCACGGATAATGTTTTTCATGAACTTTAGCAGTGTCGTTCTAACGGTTTTTGTGAATGAGCATGTGCACGGTATGTTACAGTGTCCCGAACGCCGCCACCGGAACCCGAGGCTTTCCCTGAGCCTCAAGATATCGGTAAGTGTGTAGAAAGGTCAAAGGATTGTCTTGCAAATTGCTTACTTCCCGTTACTTGTTCACTGTTTTCATGAGCCTACCAGCAATACATGCAGGACGTAGATCTGCAAAATAGTGCAGCTAAGAAAAAAATATTTTTATCCATCCCAAAAATTAATGTAACTTAATATTTTTCAGATCCAACGCAGCCCCAAATTATTCAAAACTTTTCTACCGCATTGAGTATAAATACTCGTGAAATCCAATCGAACGGAGAGGATTTATCGCCTTCGCCATCTACACAACCTCCAACATTGTTCACAAAACCAGTTTCAGTACGTAATAATCCAATCAAGTCATCACCGCCAGTCCAGAGACACGTGATAAGTTCTAGCAGTCAAATCAAAGCCAATTTGCAATTGATCAACAATACGACAGGGAAAAATGGCAAAAATTTTGCCCAAATTCCGCCATTACGACAGAGTATCACACCAGCTATAGGAAAAAAATCATCGTCCAACAGTTTAGCACCACCAATGGGTCCTCAAAGGTCAAATTCCACATTAACATCGAGGGTTGCACCTATGGCAACAGTTACCCCATCAGTGGTTGCCCATGGAAAATCCAAGAGTCGAGCATCCAGTCCAGACTCTCCCAAACACTTCTTAAAACGACAAAGTAGCTGTAGAGACGGTGAACAGGGTTATGATAGTGATTTTCCTGTGCAAATAAATACAAATATTAAACACAGTCCATCAGATCCGGCTTTAAATAGGCCCAACACTGGACAAATTCGTTCAAATTCTATGGCGAGGAATTTTATCAACTCTGGACCATTGTCTGCAAGAAATCTATCAACTACAAAGAAAAATAATCGCGCGCAAGTACCTCCAAACATAAAAGTAGAGATGAGGATACCTCAATTGAGGCCTGGAGCCGTTGAGTCAACGGAAAAAGAAGACTTGGTTCCAATGGTACCTGACAAATCTATTGGACTCGATGTTGACGAATTCTTGCCTACTACCCACCTGGAATCAACGAGACTCGGATGTTCTGATGGCTTTGCCGAGATGTCCGAGGCTGAAGTGATCAATAGTATGATGAGAGGGCACGACTCGATGATGGCTGTGCTGACAAATCGGCAAAGATCGCTGCAAATTATTTACTCGCTGTGGCACAATAAAGATATTAAGTCGGCCATTGACTCAGCAGTTGCCATGAACGATTTATCAGTAATTGTTGACCTTCTTGGAGTCCTCAATTTGAAACCGTAAGTTAATGCTTTACCTCGACTTATTTTTATCACCAATGGGTACATGAAAACATAGTGATGATAACTCGTTTAAAAAACAATTAAAAAACTTTTTTTAGAATTTTTTATCTGCCCTATTTCCTAGCTAGAATTATCAATTTTCTGAGTCGTATATCTTTGAAGGTTAATAGCGATTATTTCAAAGGAAGTGTTCCCACAAAAATAAATTCTTTATCACGCGACATGACAATATTAATCTCTCATCAGTTTATGTATTTAAGCTAATCTTGGATTAATTTTTTTTCTAGAACAATGTGGAACTTGGACATGTGCAATTCAATGTTGAGGCCGATTGCAGAATTGCTTCAGAGCAAATATGAAATGTGAGTATGTAAAAACTTTGTCACAAGGATTTCTTTGACGCAGTACTCATGAATATGCAGATGTACGTACTCTTGCAATTCCTCTCGTCATCGACGCGGATGACTTGGGAGTTACGAGACCGCGAAAGGTCCGCTGCATCCTCTAGCGGTTCTGCGGTTCTGCCTCACTCACCACAAACTCATCATTTTTCCCTTTTTTTTTTCTCTCTCCCACTTGCGTTGGAGATGAGGTGAAAGTGCTGGGTCGCGCCGAATTTATTTCCAGCGTCATTTCGCACGATAATAGCAACAATATAAATCGTGAAGGCAATAGAAAAATATATGCACACATTTGCGCGCCAAGATCAAAAGCTTGCGTAACAAAATTAATTATTGTATGCATATGTACGACGACGGGTATAGAATCAACAGACATTTTGAGTGACATGAAGCACCTACGAATGGATTATTGTTGATTGTCCCCTACGCGCTATAAATCCGCAAATAAAAATCACCGACACTCATAGCTAAGTGAAATAAAATCCTGCATTCGCCACCTCTATTTCTCAACCTATGGGAAAAGCTAATTTTATCGTGGCGATTTAAATGGACCGGGTGCAGATTGACAAGAAAATTAGCCGAGACAATGAGAGACACTAGCAGATGCAAATTCGCGTGCGGAAACGCGCTGGCGTGATGTGTGCGTGTATTGTCTGGATTGACGGCTCTAAAGGGACCACCCCACCCGGTTTCGAAGGGGTTTTTCAATAGGCAGAAGAGCACGTGTGATGTCTGCACCTCAAGTGTCGATTTTCTTTATTTTATCCGTCGGGATTTTTGCTGATTATCGAAGGGCGGCTTAGACAAAGTCTGTCTTGTCTGGGCTGTTTGGAAATAGGCCAATTATTCGCTGCTCAAGCACAAGCTGTTGCCCCTGTCGCAAGTAAACTGGCATTTCCTCCTTTCCCTCGCACTCGCCCAATATTCTGCCCCTTTTTTCCTGGCATTAGTTGTAACGTGTGTTCAGTTCTATTGAAATTATCTAACGTATACTTTTTTTAGACCAATATAATTTTTCTCATTTTATTATTAATCTCTTAGACTGTGATCAATGTTATTTGGGTACAGTTAAATGTTTCGAGCGATGATTTTTTTTTTTTAGTTTTAATTACAAGAAAATTAGGGGCTGGCGAGTTCTTCTAGTAACATCCGGCTTATTTTCGATCCAGCCATCCTGAAAATTAGGCCTTAACCATGCGCTTAAATGTCAATCAAACCGCATACAACAGTCTGTAATGCTGTAAAAGTGAACACTGCTAATTATAAAATGACTGCATGCAGCTGTTGCAAAACAATAATTAGTCACAGTTTGCTAATATAAAAAGCGGAAAAAAATATTTCAAACATATTGCTTTATCAATTGGTTTGTTTTTAATTTCACTTACTTGTTATTCAACTTGTAAATTTAGAAAAAAAAAAATCAAAATTAATGAGAATTTAAAATAGTAGCTATGGGATATTTCAAGCGTATTATAAAAAGTAAATGTGCATGTATAAAAAAGATGTCGGGGATATATTTTTATGAAGACAGATCAATCTATGTATTAAATTACCATGTAAACATCTTAATAGGGAGGAAGGGATAAAGTTTGCATATGACTACTCGTTAATTTGCACGGTTTATTTGTTACGGCGTCGCCTCGAATCCCAGAGCCGTGAGAAAAAAATCAACACTGATGAATATATACTCAAATTTCTGTCTCACCCATCCCTACTAACCATGTCGAAACAAGTTCTGAATTATTCCGTTCAAAATTTACGTCAATAAAGACCATTTTTTTCATGTATTTTTATCGTATATCAAAGATTTTTCAATTTTCGAATAAATTTAGAAATAAAAAAACGAAGCGAGATGTGAAATTCGATCGAATTTTTATAGATATGTCTGTTGTGTATCGAACATGGATTCATGAGCGGCAATTTAGATTGGTTACGCTGATCCAAGAATAGTCACCCTCGGATAAACCCTTTATCGGTCGACGAAATTCGAGCGCACCGAATTCAAACTGGGCCTTCGCGTGCCCAGGTTATTTATTAGTATCGTTATGGTGTAATAAAGGGTTTGGCAAAACTACAGGGCGTAACACAAGGTGGGTGACCATTGAATACATGGGAGTACACGTAAATACTCAATTTTAAATGTACAATATTTGAAAATAATTTTTTTCCCAAGCCACAAAAACTAAATAATTATAATAATAATCATTGCACTTTCTTATGAAAGTAAACCAACATTATATTGTATCTTATTTCTTATAAAGCAACAAAAAATAAAAATAATTGATTGCTTATTTTATTTTATTTTTTTCAGGTACGTGACGGTTGGCTGTGCAGCGTTGAAATTGATACTACGGAACTTTGCCCCGGTGATCAAGTCAAATGTTGAAGCACCTCTGCACAATATTGGCGTGGATGTTTCGCGAGAAGAAAGGTAAAGATACAATTTTTATTTCATTTTAATAATAATTTTTTATCAGAAGAATATTCGTCCGTTGTTGACATGACAGAAGAAAACAAAAAAATTGGAAAATTGACAAATTAAATTTCACAGGTACCACAAGTGTCTCTCGTGTTATGAAAAATTAGAAGCAATGCGATCAATGCTTCACAAAAAACAGGCAATAAGTGGACCCCTCGGATCATCTTTCCGTGAGATTAATGTACTCATGAAAATATTAAAGTGACGACACGCGCGATCGCAAGCCATAGTGCGTCCGGTGCTCCGCGAAATGACTTCCAAAATGTGTAAAAATTGCCAATTGTACGACTCAAGACTGAGACAGGCAGAGGCCTCGTGTTCTCAGGCCTCTTATTACTTGCCGGCTAGTCCTTCCGAGAGATGAAAGACACGAGAGAAGGTGGAACAAGGCGAAATGACCAAGAAAATTGGTGAGATCAGTGAGAAAGGTTTTGAATGGATATCGTGATGTCATCAACAATGCCATACAACTGATGATAGTCTCGAGATTTTTTTAACTGCATGAATGAAGATTTTTTTTTTCAGGATACAATCCGAGCACCGTGTATTTATATAATTTTGTTCATTTAAAAGCAGTGAAAGAAAAAAAAACATGCAATCTAGGCATTTTAAATGTAAACTTTTAAATAATTATTTTAAATAATTGACAAAAAAAAATTACTGTGAATTTCTTGCTTTTTTAAAACATTTTTTTTTCTTTCACTGATGTGATAACGTTATTCGCTCAACGCGCAATTAATGCATTGATATTAAAAAAGTATAAATATATATACAAAATATAAGAATCATCACGAAAATATTGAAATATTAAAAAAAATGTGTATTCATATTGCAATATAGGACGGAAAAATAATAATAATATCTTGCCAATTGTGCAAAGATCAGTGTATATAATATTATAGTGAATCTTTTTCATAACATCAAATAGTGCGAGATCGTAATACCAACTTAAGCCTAATCAAGTAGTAAAAAAATCATATTCTTTCATTGAAAATTTACCACACCCTTCGCCTACCGAAAATTACAAAATACAAACAACAAAAAAACATATCGATAAATCTTTAGAGCTGGCAATTGCGAGTGAAAATATATAGAATATCCGTTACTCGCGATGAATAAAAAAAGTTACAACTGGAATGTTATCTTTTTTGTAGGCTATTTCAGAGTCTCGTAGTAGACGAAGAACAGCGAGACAAATCAATCGTTTGTGAAGTGAGACGACAGTATTTTTTCGGGTCTTTTATTTATATATATAGCTTTTCTTATCGCGTCTATTGCTTTATTCCGAATGATGAAGCATGATTGCGATGTTCTATCAAATATAACATTTCATCCAATCTAGCTGCTACTTTTAAAACGAAAAAAAAATTCTCAAGCCTCATAGTAACCAAACTATGCGCTTTTTAATGAATAACGCAATATAAAAAAATTGAACCAAAATAATAAACCTTTGAATTTATCATAAAAAAATATTTTTAAACAATTATTCGTCATAATCTTTAGATTAATATGATAACACTGAAGTGTTAAAATTTCGGTAATTCGTAAAAATACATTTTGAATAAAAATAAATGAAAAAAATAAATAATAAAGTAGATATAATAAATAAAAATTAATGAAAAAAAGAGTGAAATAATATGAAATCCGTCCAAAATGTGAATATTTGTTTTTAATAATGAAAAATATTGAATGAAAGATTTTGCATGTACTTAAGCCTATTGTCTGACTGTCCTTTGTTGTTATTTATTAGTGAATTTGTTTTTCTATCGTTTACGATAGCTTTTTTTGATATATCCCTTAATTCTACCAATAATTAAAAAACAAAAAATAAACACTCCATGTATGCGAATATTTCTTGAGACTGTAAAAAATAAATTGTGTCTTCGTCGTTATATGTTTAACTGCCCAGGTCAGTTTGAATAATTTTTTTTCTAATATAGAATTTCAAAGTATTGCAAATGAAATCATGCAATACTAAATTACAAAAACTATCGACAAACTTGTTTAAATTATAACTAGGCAATTACTGTCGAGTATTAATGATATTAATCACAATTTGAAAGGTGACTTTCTAATGCACAATCTCAAATTATCAAATAATTCATAATCTATCCATGATATACTCTACAAAAAATTTAAATTTTCCAGAGTTTTTCGTGAGTTTTTGATGCTAAATATATCTTTGAAGATGGATTTAAAAAATGTTTTGAAATGTCAACTTTCAAGTTTGTGTATAAAATTTAATCCAATGGGCTTTGGCCTTGAGTAACGATCTCTTACGATGATGATTGATAGTTTCATGTTGCATTTAATGGGCATGATGACGTTTAAACCCTGTTTATCAATAAAAGTATGTAATTATAATGTAATATAAAACAGTTAATCGGAGAAACATTGTAAAAAAGTATATGTTGTAAACAATAACTAACCACAAAAAAAACATAAACGAAGAATAAAACTGAATAATAATATTTCATGATTGAAAAATCAATGTTCAATGATTTATCTTAGTTGATGATGATATCTTGGATTTTTACCATTTAAATAGATTCCTAAAAAAGGATAATAAACGGCAGACAAGCCGAGAGCGAGAGAATCTAATCGCTCGGTGTATATGCGAACTTGTCGGAGCGATAAAAAAAAGGCAATGCTCGAAGGGGGTCTGACACAATCGATCTCGATCCTGTCGCAGATAGAGCGTGAAAAAAATAGCTGAGTCGTTGGCACTTTAATCCGTGAAATATCGCGAGTATGTAACACGAAAAAGGTCCGCGTGCCGAGTGTTTACCCACGCGATTTCGTATTCATAGGATTAAGCGCGATGCAGGGCGATGCATATACACACAAACCCTTCGTTTGCTTGGCACATCGAGCGAAACGGTTATTATATTGTGCGCGTTACAACGCACTCACCGATTTACATCGAACAGCGCGCAATTAACCCCCAAAAATAGGGGGTAAATTTTTTTTTTTTTTAATAATGTAATTAACAATTAAAAGCAAAAAATCAACCCCGGAAAATAGGGGTAAACGATTTTTTTTTTTTTGGAGAGAATCTCACTGTTTACAACAAATACCAAGTTCCATTCACTACATGCATTCGGTAGTTCACATCGAGTTACATGTGTTTAATACCAAAAATCATGTAATTTACATTGAAAAGTACGCAATCAACCCCGAAAAATAGGGGGTTAACTTTTTTTTTTTTTTTTTTTTAGGAGACGTTTTCATTGTTTATAACAATCCAAATTGCAGGAACGAGTTCACTGTAGTTCACACCGATATACTCGGTATTTTACATCGAGTTACACGTGTTTAATCCCAAAAAATGTGTAATTTACATTCAAAAGCACGTAATCAACCCCTAAAAATAGGGGGTTAACTTTTTTTTTTTTTTTTAGGAGACGATCTCATTGTTGATAACAATCCAAATTGCATGAACGAGTTCACTGTTGTTCACACCGATATACTCGGTATTTTATATCGAGTTACACGTGTTTAATCCCAAAAAAATGCCTGTGTCAACCCCAAAATGTCAACCCCAAAATGTCAACCCCAAGAAATAGGGGGTTAACTTTTTTTTTATTTTTTGACAATCTTGTTTACATGATATCCATGACATCGCAAAAATTATAGTTAATTTACATTAAATTTGACTTTTGTTTGGCTTACATATGATGCGGTCGAATCCATGGAACTGAACTCGATGTAAAACGGCCAATTTGTCGATGTGATATTTAGATTTTTTTATAGAAAACAAGTGGAACTTCAATCTCAAATTGCAAATTTTTAGCTATGAAACTCATGTTTTTTAATTAATAAACGTAAAATTTAATTTTAAACAACAGATTCTTGAACACAAAACTTAATTTTTTTTTTGGGAAAGGATCTTATGGTTAATGACAAATCGCATAAGTGACTCGAGGTTTCTAAGTTTTCCACCATTTTTTCGCGTTTTAAAAATAATAAATAAATTACACATTTTTCGGGATTAAACACGTGTAACTCAATGCAAATCACCGAGTAAATCGGTGTGAACTACAGTGAACTCGTTCATGCAATTTGGATTGTTATAAACAATGAAATCGTCTACTAAAAAAAAAAAAAGTAAATCCCCTATTTTTTGGGGTTGATTACATGCTTTTGAGTGTAAATTACACATTTTTTGGGATTGATCACGTGTAACTCGATGTAAAATACCGAATTTGTCGATGTAATTAATCTTCGTTAGGTAATTGTCGGCCTGTAACTGAAATTTTTAAAAACCTGAACGAAAAAAAAAAACTTATTTTTTGTTATTAAGATAAACTAAATTTATTCTTATCATGCTTTGTGTGTTTGTATTAGAGGTTAAGTTGGTATATGTATATACGTACCGAGAAAAGAATAGTGTTTGTGGATATTGTATGATGCCGGAATCAGCGAGATTCTTCCCGTCAGAGATTTATTTTTATAGGGGTGTTCCACCGGCGTGGAATTTGAAAAATTTATTAATGAGGACAACAATTAGTTAAAAATGATTGTAGGACCTATCCACACGCTGTGAACAGTCGAATATGGTAGCAGAATTTTTTTATATCGATTTTAATTGATTTTTTATTTTTATACGGGTGTTCCACCGGCGTGGAATTTGAAAAATTTATTAATGAGGACAACAATTAGTTAAAAATGATTGTAGGACCTATCCACACGCTGTGGACAGTCGAATATGGTAGCAGAATTTTTAGGAAGATTTCATAAATCTAACTATTGCATTTGTCCTCATGGTGGAATTTTCACCTGAATTTATCATTATATGTTCTAATTAGTCGATTAGAGTTCAAAAATAGTAGTGGTCAAAAAATTTATATATATATATATATATATAGATATCAAATTTTACTTTTTTATTCTAGGAATTTTACTTCCTATTCACCCCTAAAAATCCCAGATTTATTACCTCGACTTCAGGATCTAAGAAAACGCTATAAAGCTCGATAAATCAGGTGTATTATTAAAAATGAGAATTAAATAGATGTCCCTGCAGTATATGTCGGCAAAATAAATACATCTTGTCGTCGGATCGTGGACTGTTGTGACGAGAAGATAAGTTAAGTCCCTTCTTGTCGCCACCTCGAGCGACGAAAATGCTGTTTTCTCACAAAACCTCGGAACAATAACACCGACAAAAAGATGAATCCCTCGCGGGCAATGAACAGAAAAATCGAAGCATCACATCATATATACACACATACTTGAAAATAAGCGGATTATCCTTTTTGAATAAGTATTATCCACTGAAAATCCGATATAAACATACGACTCTTCTTCGTCTTGTAGTTGTTGTCCCCATTGTATACTCATAGTCTCCTCTACATGTATTCTTCCTATACGTAATCGCTATCTCTTCATCTCTCAGTTTATTGCAGTAATGTAAACCCTCATATTTCCCTTTAAATTCTATCCAACTAAACCATGGGAAGTAAGCAAAAAAAAATTATTTTTTATCATGCTTCAAACATTAAAATTTACAATAATCAAAATATTATTATTTGGCCTATTGACAGACGGGAATAAAAATGGCCGAGCTTTATGTAAGGGGATAAAAACTTGATAAAAAGAGAATCGCATAAAAGAACTCAATCTTTTCGACGATTTAATCCGATGAAATTGCACGTGATTGGTCGAAAATATAAATTGGCTGACAGTACAGCCGAATCCGATTGGCTAATTATGTTCGTAGAAGCCGGGGGATGAATGTAAACGTGTGTGTGCAATGACAGGGCGGGCGGGGAGCACAGCAATTGGTCGACAGCGACATAAAAGAGGGTGCAACGAGCGAGCAACCCCCTTGACGCTAACAGTATACGCGCCAACGCGCAGGGTGGGTTTGTGCGCGCAACCCCCGTTTTGCTGCGAGTATTTCGCAATACAAGGGATGTATCGTATTACGGTAGAATATATCCCAAAGGAGATTTCTATGGGGCGGCGACGCGAGAAATAAAAAAAAAATACACTGTGGAGGGTCCATCAGTCCAGCAACGAATTAAACCAAAAACGGTTCAACATAAATCAATACATCATGTATAAGATTTTCTAGAGTTGGATATAAGTATATCACTGATTACTGCATGATGGCTGAAATTATTAGTCAATTGGGTGTGTATTGAAAGTGAAACATTTTTCACTTAGAAATTAGGGATTTTTATAATAATGAGGATAATTCAAGAAGATCACGCACGCGCCAGATGGATGCCGGAGGCCCTTGACGCCGGGATATCGACTCTGCTTTGGATTCTCAGCTCTAGAACCTATTATACAGCTGTTGTACGTATTTTTTAAATTCTTTCAGTAATTTAGTTTGACTTTTTATAACTGGTAAAGTGAGAAAAAAAGTAATTAACGCTACCATCGCGATTTCAGTACATGGATTGACACAATTAAGTGATTAAGTGATGAACTGTCGTTTTTATATAAAACTTATCACAGTCAAGGAGGATAAGAATTTATTCTCTGATAATCTAGAAGCCAATGTAATACACGAAAAGCTCTGTTTATACTAGTTTTTTTTTTTTCTTTTTAGCCGGAAAATTGTTTCGTTTTGTATGTTACGCGTTTAAACATTTTGGAGAAAAAATACAAAATTACAGTATGACATGAAACCGTTGTCGAAACCATCATAAATTGTTTGATAATTAATTTTATCGTCCAAATCCTGCTATACGACAGTCGTAAAAAAAAATTGTATACCGAAAATCATACCCTCATTTTAGGAAAATTTTTAATACTAAAACAAATTTCATTCTGCATGAACTCGCGAAGTTTTTCCTAAAAAAATTAAACTAAAAAACTGACTTTGCTGTGTTTTTCAATTAAAAAAAAAAAAAATAAATAATAATTCGGAAAAATCAAAATATCCTGCGAAACATATACGAAATCATTGAAACTATTGGATTTTAATAATAATAAATCGCATCATGAATACATTCTTCTCTGACTCACGCATAAAAGATATAAAAACTGGTCTGATCTCTCGAGACTCAAATGCGATGAGACCTTGCGTGTGCCTGGCTAGAATTACCCTATCGATATCAAATTATCCGGCGTCTTGAATCGATACCCCGAGAAAAAAATTAGCCGCAGTCGTGCGATGAGAGAGGAAGCAAAAGAAAAAAATTTATACATGTAGTTCCAGAGAGCGTACAACGCTTGAGTAGTTCGTCAAAAGAATATAATGGCGAAAAAAAAACTCAGAAGAAATCTAAAAAAAGTAGCAAACTACACACACTGGATATAAGCAAGCAGGATCTTTTGTGTGGTCAGACGTTCAGTTCAAAGAGTATAGATATACTTTGTGTCTTGAGAGAGTATGTATATGAAGGATCTTTATTGACGGTGGCAAAGTAAGCGTGTGTAATACAAACTGGAAAACTCAAAAAGGCCCGCATGACGAATGACGGCAGTTAGCGCAATTCTCGCAAGGATAAACAGAGAGAGAGCAGAAGAAAAGGAAAAATAAGCGTATGATTGAGAAATATATTTTTGTATTGATCTGGACAACTGCAAAGGGCCAAGGAGTAAACATCTGCGTGCATCTCCCTCTCTCAATACTTTTAAAAACATCAAATGGAGAGTGTGTCCTCATCATGTCGAATATACACAAAGTGACAGGGTCAAGCCTGTAAAAATAGAGAATTGAAACTTATGCGTCATGTAGCACGCGCCATCTTGACATGAACACCGTGTGTCATCAAATACAGAATGAAGTAAAACACAATGATGCTATTAAATATTTTTGTTTTACCGCGTGATGGCTGATTATATGGCCAACAATGGAGAAAATTTACGTGGGAGGTGATGCAATTCGTTGAAAAGGGACACGCTAGTATAAAGAAAAAACAATAGTTGACGCTTGAAAACAATGAAAACGAACAATGAATTGATTAAAACGAGAATTGGGGAATTATATATTTGGCCTTATGTCCTGTCTCGAGTTAGCACCCTTTTTTCACTTTATTCCACGGCGTCAGCACCCTTTTGCATCAACCGAGTGAATAAAACTCTTTTATTTGAGCCGTGAAATTGTCGCTATCGCGCGACGTGATGTACCGGCTGCATTTTACGATCACTCGCGCGACGACGCGCTGCAGTTCATCGTCGTTTCTCTTCATAAATTAAATGTGTTGACTGTCCGGACGTGGGGCCCGAAAGGCGCGTAATATTGTAAAAGAGTGCGCGCAGTCAACATAACAAGATCATATAGCGTGTATGTGCATCACCCTTTGAACTCGAGAAGGGACGCTAAAAAAAACGTGACGAGGACAAATTAACCCTGCCACCCTCGCTCCATACTCGATATATAACTCTTCTCCTCTCAGCTTATTTCTCTCTCAATTTTCTGTGATGGATGGTCCTACCAGGTGATGCCTCTCTCTATACTACCATAGTGTTCATTTTTTGACGATTTTCAACTACCGTTTTTATTATCCAATCCACAAATGATTCGCTTTTTCTATCCTCAGTAAACGGTATCCATTATCGCAAACTATACATATATATATTTACCGCGCACTCTCTGCCACAAAGTCTTTTTGAGTCATTTGAAACACCAAAGATGACTCGCCGAATTTTTCACGCTCGGTACATTTGTAAAAAAAAATTGGAACGTCATGGAACATATCGTTTAAAAGTAGTTAAAGGCCAACGAAATAAAATTGTTTCATTGTAAGTTTTTTTTTTCTAAGAAATTCGTTTATTATAAAAATTCACTTATAGATGGATATATGCCCCGAAAAAAAGAGTATACATACATTTGATTTAATAAAATCGTGATTTTTTTTTTGATTTTTCATCATTTAATTAAAAAATAAGAAAAAAATTTTTTTCAATGCAATATACCCTTATGAACTATTTTTTTAGCTACGAAAAAAATATAGCTGTAATTATTTATTATTTTCTGGTTACTTTAATAAATATAGGAAGTTGTGATTTCATATAAAAAAAAGTTAATAACGCTTCAAAATGACGTTTAAATACCGTGAGAAATTCAGAACTTTTATTTGATATTTAAAATGAATGAAAGACTTTGTTAAAAGTCTCTTCTAAATTCTTTACCATCTTTTCATTTGACTGGAATTGCACTACTGATGATGGTAATTTATGAGCTACTGAAGATCTCGTTTTTCATCATCATTAGGTCCTTAAGAACGATTTACAAATATATGCAAAGACTTAAGGGGGGTATACTTGAAAAAAGAAAAAATTAACCACGGGGGATTCCGCACATATGTTGGTATAAACGCGCTGATTCTCAGGATAAATGGCAAATCTCGTGGAAAAAGACGGCGATTTCTCCGCAAAGGATTACTCGTGGCATTCGGAAGTTAATTTGGTCGCCAGACATCAGAGGTACTATACAGACTGATGATGAAGCGGCGTGTTTAATACATATCATCCAAACAAACACGTGTGTCCATACGCATGGGTTTTATTAACGACGAAGCACAGTTTTATTGCGACGAGATGTTTGCATTTGCTGAGGCCTCAGCTGTGTCTTAACTTGCGTCTGAGGATATCAATGTGATCGTGGGTCCTTTGACACGATCTTGCGCCGACGGTTAGAAAATTTACTACCATCACACACACATAGATATTTTTTTCCATCCGGTTCCGTATTCTCTGGACTTTCTCACTCATTTCCTCCATGCCCCCAGCAAGACTGATGGCGTCGTCGCCGTCGTCGTGATGTCCAGCACAATTTTGTGAGGTAAAAAAAAATTCCGGTTGCACGCGCTCACAAAAGCTGACCACACGACTCGTCACAATGCCTCTCATCCGCCCATCAAAATTGCCACGATCGCAAAATTGGCTTTGCGTCCGGCCTAGAGGCGGTCAGTTTGCTTCGATTTTCTAAAATGCACCGCTACTACTGTTCTCAAGCGCGATTCAGCGCGTCTCTCGTGTGTCGGCACGTATAGAAAGCACGTCTAGAAGGACGCAGCTGCGTTGTGCTGACATTGTCTCGTAATTGGAGAAAAGAAATGTCGCGACAGGAGATCGTGCCTCCCCTATAATTCGATCATAAACCCCTTGACTCTCGACAATGTTGACATTTGGTTATTTTGACATCACGCTGAGAATACTTTGCTACAGTGTCGTGCTGACTGATGTGTGTGTTATATTAATTCGAAATTTCACCGTTGTAGCGCTTTTCGAGCGCACCGATTTCCTTTTTCCCGCCTTCAACAACCCTTCCTATAAAAGACCGCCCGTTGTTTCATTTGTTGAGAATATACTTCGTATAGGTACATCGTGTATTTGAAAAAAAAATTTTTTTACCAATTCTATCACAATATTCACAGTCGATCAAGCGTGAAATATGCGTCAGTCAAAAATTTAATTATAATTTTCAGAAATAATTTTTGTGCTTCTTTAAAAATATGGTAGAACATGTAAATTATGAATATTTTCAAATTTCATTGATAAAAAAAATTTTTTTTTTCATATCATTTCCACGTAAAAGGGAAGGGGAGTAGCGCGTTCAGCTGCAGTAGATGCAGCCTACTATTTTATGCCTGATCAGACAAGTCGCCCGGGTTATGTACTGTATGTGAAATTAACAACTAAGTCGTATTTGTATATCGATATACAAAACGATTTTTTTAAACGCTTAATTGAAAGAAAAATGTTCGAGCGAGATAGAAAATTTTGCAATTTTGATGATTTTTTTTTTTATTTTTTTAAGATAATGTGGTAATTAAGCAAGATAACAAATTTCATCAGACTTAAATGATAGGGAATAATTTTCTACAAAAAAAAAAAAATAGAATAGACTGTTTTTAAAATATTTTAGAATAAAGAAATTATTTTAAAAAACCGGTAACATTTCAAAAATTGATGCAGAAATTTTATCCAACATTATTTGTAGAAAATTAAATTCCAAATCATTTGATTCGAATAGTATTTATCACTATTTTGCATATTTTTCAAGTTATCACTAAAAAGCTCAGATTTCTAAAGGATATACGCCTTCAAAAATGAATTTTTTTCAGATAAATAATTTTTTGGCTCATATACATATACCAGCAAAATGTTAGTTATCACATTTAAACATACTGATCTAAATTTTTTTCAGAATATGTCAATTTAGGAGATATTCATATTTGAATAGAACGGAAATTCATGTCGAGAAAAAAAAATCTACGTCCGCAATATAAATGAAGAAAATAAATGAAATACATACTTAAAAAGCCAGCTTATACTAGCCTAAAGGAACTCGTAAAAAAATATATTCTGTCTCGAGAGAGGCGCATAGAACGACTGCCCTAATACTCTGATGTATACGATTTTTCGGCATGGCTGTCTGTAAACGAATCTAATGGAATATGATGTCAAGAAAGGAGGATGTGTGCGGAACGAGCGATAATAAATCTTGTTGAATTATCGTCCTTTAAATGACTGTGAAATTAGCGGTTGCCTGTGCGCTCTGCAATATGTATTCTCTACATATCCGCGATGAGTCTCATAACTGTCTTCTAGGTGTTAAAACCTTTTTTATAACCTCCCTCTCTGTAGTCTGCTTTAAAATATTCATAATTAAAGTCGCATGTTTTGCTTTGACTATCAGCATCAACATAAAAAACCCATGTGAAACCATTGAAAAACCATTGCGTGACGGAGTTTCCTCTTCTTTGTATATATCATCACAAGTACACGGCATTTCAACAGGTCCAACAGCTTCCGAAACTTGCCAGCAGTATGAAAGTATAAATATATAGAGGCCAGGAGAGGTTTCTCACGAAATCAACTGCGATTTATAGCTTGACCATCCCTCCTGCCGTGGCTTTTTCCATTCTGGTGAATTGAAGCCATGATCTATCGCCACTGTGTTTTGATTTTTTCAATAATCAACTGTTGTCAATAAATAAAAAAAAATATATGATTGATAAGCTTAATCATTCATGATGTTTCAGGTGAACGGGGACAGCGACTAGGTCAAAATTCGTCAATTGATCTTGGGAAGGTGCGAGCGTTGTTGACTTCTGAATAGTTTTTTCTTTTCTTTGAATATATACGTTGCATTTCAATCGGTCAAAACTTTTTAACAGTGTGGCATTCACACCTACACAAAACGCAAGGGACTTTTTGCTCCTGCGATGCACAGGGAAAATGGAAACATTCGATGACTGCCTGGTGTATAGCAGGGTATACTTGAAATTGAAATGTTTTTTGGGGTGATTTGAGAGAGGGGAAAAAATTTGAAGAGCGTATATATGACGGCGAGATTTCCATGTTCCACATTTCGACAGGTATGATTCGTTCCCCCTGATGGCGAGGAAGGAAACAAAAAAAAAAGTATGCACGCGGATCCGTCAGATCTACGGAAAATTGGGTGCACTGTCGACAGTCCAACAATGTGGGTCCTGACAAGATCCTCTTATACGCGCGAATTACACGGATCACATTCCACCAATGGCTATCAATCACTTCCGTTGCCTCGGCTATACTGATCTTTCAAACTGGCTCGCAGCTCTGGTGTATGTATACGCAAGCAAGCAAATCATTCAAAATAAAAATATATGGAGAATAGACACCCAGATATACATATATGTAATGAAAAATTATCGACATAAAGAATACAGTCAACTGTTACTCCATGTCAAACTTATATTTCATATTTTCAATTTTATAGTGGGGATAAACAGGAAAATTTTATTTTTTTTTTATAACTAACTCAAAAAACTTGTGTAAATGTTAAAAAAAAAATAATTTTAAATTAACAAAACAAACAAAAAAATAAATAAATAAATAAAATATGTAAAAAAATGAAAACAGAAAAATGATATATTTTATCAACATGTAAAGTTTTGATTAATTTTTTGTTGAGTATATATAGATTTAAATGAAAAAAAGTAATATAATCCTGATATTAATTATTTTGTTCAACAGAGAACCTTAAATTCAATTATTCTTACAAAAAAATTTACAGTTTAAAAGTAAAAAAGTAAAGAAATCATTATCAACTTCAAGTCTCTGATGTCATTGATACTGATGACGGGTTTAAAGCAGAGGATATCGTTACAAATTCCCTCAAAAGTTTGCCCGGGATTCGAATTGAATGGTTGATATAGCTCACATGCATGCATCTATAACACTATACCGAGCACAGCGAGTTTTGAATTCGAGAACGGAGGGCGGCGGAATCAGCGGATTAGCCGACCTGAATGCATCAATGAAGGGCCACCCTATCCGCCTTCTTAGTTGCTGAATAGTGACGCGAGAAATGGAGGAAAAAAAAAGCTGATGAAAGCAAAAGGCGAGGAGCAGAGAGGAGGACAACGAAAAAGTGATGAGACGCGAGCAACGGAATAACGTTTCTTTTCGAATAACGCCTGGAGGAATTATATTCTGTGTCCTCTGTATCAAAAAGTGGGTCCATATTTACTCCAAGTAATAGAAGTAATGCTATACGCCAATAGACAAACTTCTATGATCTTATTTATGTGAAATACAACCCATTGGAAAACAACACTTAAGGTGCCTATTGTATTCTTTACTCTGCAACAAGAAACCTTGATAAACATACAATCAAAAAAATTAAATTATAGCGCCAAAAAAATTTTTTTTTTTAATTTTCTCGGCGTGCTTCTTTGAAAACTAATAATAACTACACTCTATTTCCCTTTGTTCAGCTTATCAAAAAAATTATCAGCTTCCTTCTATGATTTCCGTTGGCTCCGCCAGTCAACAATGTCAATGACACTTATTAATATGAGAAGAAAAATCAACGAGTGATTGAAAAAAATGTCTAAAGTTTGAATGGAAGCTCTGTTAGCGATATATTACCCAGCATCAATATCGCCAATGTCACGAGATCTTCATGACGCTCATTGAGTTTTAAGAGGACGTAAGAAGACATTTTACTCTTCAAAGACTACCGACGAGGATATCAACGTGCAGGATCAAGCGATTTTATCGCCCGTCAGCCGAAACGGATACTTTTCTTTCTTGTTTGTCGCCCCCACGTCGATTGAAATGATCTCGACGCTGAAGGAGGACAAGAGGAGACAAGCGAAGCGTGGCGATCTTGTCGTCTTTCTTGAAATAACGACATTATATAGATTGGACTGTGCGACGCGCTTTCTCGCGCGCTCTAACACGAGTTGTGTCGCACACACTCGACAAAAGCCATCAGGCAGAACATGCAATGTCTTGAAATCCTATAAACATTTCAATTTTTTTATCCACATACAAAAAAGGACGGAAAAATCTTTGTTTTATTCGAAAATTATTTATTTCTACTCATATCATCTTTTAAAAATTATTATTCTACCCTTTTTTTTTCTAAATTTATTCTCTGGATATATTTGCCTTTCCCATATTATACTTGAATTTGGGTATTTTGTGGTAAACTGGCCTACAAAGTCCCTGAATTGTATAGATAGTTTAATTCAAACACACAGTAAATACGAGGAAAGATCAGGGACGACGAATAATAGTCGACTATCCGATTATGTCGTTGCCTTTGACATCTGAAAATACCCGGGAAAAAGGGTGAAAATATATCAAAATCTGCACGCCTTTTCCACTTTATATATTACAATAATAATAAAGTAAAGTATTAAGAATAATATTAAAACAAAAAAAAATGTTCCATCCGGCAGAAAAACCACTAAAGTCTTATCATTTATCACGCTCCATTTCCTGTCGACAAAACAATTTTATCTTCTCATATATGACAAAAGTCCGCCAAGTTTGATGCCAACAAAAAAAGGGCATCACGAATTTTTACTGATAAAGATGGAAATTTGACGTATCACACCCCTTTTAGACGTTTTTTTTTCGCTTTTCGACACAATCTGATGGAACACATGTCGTGCGATGGGGTTGGAACTCTTTTTTACCCCAAATCGACGTTTTGTATCGTTGCCTCGTAAATCAAGGGCGTGAAATCAATTACCACTTATCCCACGTGTTACGAACGCGAAAAAAATGGCGAAAAAAAAAACTGATACACTTAACTTGCTGTCTTTATAAGCAAGCAAGTTATAACGCCCATGAAGAAAATTTAACCCATCAATTTTCCCTCTGTGACACGTGAAATTTATTATTTTTATCCAAAATAGATTCCCTGTCTAGAAGAAATATTTATGTTTTATTTTTACATAAATATAAACGGTGTGAGATGCTCAGAATGGAAAAAAAAAATTTTTTTTGTCAATGATATCTAAAATGGAGTAAAAAGACTGGCATGAAATTTGTTCACAGGTAACTCGACAACTCTTTTAGACTAGCACTCTTTTTAGAGTTGGATATATTCTCCCCTTCGTGTCTGATTTTTCTGGCCTGCCACCGGTCTAGTATGTGCCTCCTCTCCGTCGGCTTTTATTTTGATTTATACGACGTTAACGCGCTTTGACGTTCACTCGGTCGTGCCCTTGTACTCGGCCGGTACGTGCCTGAGAATTAAAGGGAATAAAATTACTCTATACAGTCATATACAACCTAACGAATCTCTGTTTACAAAAATTTTTTATCCCATTTATTTCTCATTAATCCAAAATTAATCAACACTAAGGGAATGTATTGCAAAATGGGATATTTCGAGTAATAATGATTTTTTAGACTCCACAAGTGTAAAAATGGAGTAAAAGCACGCTAAAAAGAACAAAAACTGTAGAAATATTTATACAGTTACTTATAGAATACAGTTTTAATGATGGCAAATTACATTAAAAGCTAGATAGACAGCACAAGTTAAACAGATGATTATAGATAATAGTTGAAGCAATTGAAGAAAAAAAATTTTACTCATTCTTTCAAGTATCCCATTTTGCCCCGAATTTCCCTGCATACAGAATACTTGAAGTAAAACAACAAAAACAGTTTTTTTATCCCATTTGAAAGGGAATATACAAAATATTGAACAGCAAATCAGAGTAGCAAAATGTGCGCAGGCTCCATCGCGGCCATATTTGCTCGTCACCATGGTTACATTTCGCGAAAGAGGAAGAGGAGTTAACCGTATATAGACAAATTACCAAATCGATCTTTACTTCCAGCATCTGCTTGGTCTTATACTCCCAGAGGCAAAATGACAGTAAAAAATGCAAGAAGAAAGGTACGAAAATATGTTCTATAACAAATTAGTCAAAAAATATTCAATCAATTTTTGCGCAAAAATCGACGGATACTCTGTCAACCTAACTTAAATGTGTCGGGAGTGATTGAGATGTACAAGGGATCGGTGACACAAGGAAAAAAAAGTGAATCGTAGGATAAAAGAGCATTCAGTAGTACTCCTGACTACGTTTTTTCCTGTTTTATAATCCGGGTTTGAGCTTACAGTCGCTAAAGGGGTTTCAGCTCTCTTATTGTGTCACGTAATTTACTGTCTGCAAACAGCCATCGGGGTGTCGATGTAAAACATGTGCAAACACATCAGGATTACCGGCCGAAAGATCGAAAAAACTAGGAAGAAGTGTACATATGCATCATCGTGAGAATCAGCACATCTGACTTGATAACTATTGACACATCAGAATTTTCACGCAATTCTTTTTTTTTTTTTGTTTATATACAGAAAGGAAGAATGAGCACACAATTCGGGAACTTGGCTTGATAGAAATGTCAACGTCCCAGCACCGACTGCCGTACGTGACGTGTAATTAAACGTGTACACGCGTGGATTCGCAGCACGATGGTATGAGAGGAAGAAAAAGCGAGTGAGGAGTCGCGTGGCCCCCCCGTGATCGTTGCCGTGATCCCCCGTGATGCTGGCAATTACCGGAGGCTTAGTGCGAACGCCCGTGCACATTGACAGAAGGTTTTCTCTCTTTTTTTCTCTCATCATGAATACATACTCTCTAGCACGTGTCACACGCCTACTCGATATGTATATGAATTCATACGAATTCCGAGTGCCATACATTCTACAGATTTTTTCTAAAATCGTTCAACCATCTTGAATTACCAGCAAAATATTCCTCAATTCGTCTCAAAAATTAATTAAAACATTTTAAAATCACAACTACATCTCATAAAAAAGTGACAATTTCTAAAAAAAAAAAATACGATTATTGAAAAAAATATTTTTCTCATAGATTTTTTTTAGATAAAAAAATTTTTTTCATGTAGAAATTCCGTAATTCGTGGAATATGTTGAAAATAATTACAAATGAAAATGATCTAGACCCAATTTTACACTAGAATCACTCTGTCAAAACTAATTTTTATAGCAGGTGCCTCTACTCGAGCATTAAACACTAATAGCTATCAAGTTACTGCTGTTGAAATTAAAACCAGTGACACCAAAAAATACCAGTTCGTCCAATCGATTAGTGAGCTCTGTGCCTGATGACTAATTCATCGCAATTCTGTCAATGGCGCTGTCTGGACACTATACCCATGAAATATTACATACTCTCGTATTCAGTCCGGGCTGAATGACTCTTCTCGGTGCACGCCAAATAATTCCATGTGTACCTTGCGCTCAATCCTAATGACGGCCTGTCAATGCGAGGAACATTCGCAAGTGAATGAGCAATAGGGAGTGTGCTTTCCCCATATTATGTTTCATTCGTTCTCTATATGTGTATATACGTATATATTTTATTCCTTGTCCGCCCCCGCAAAGGGTCAATATTGTGCCAGCGATTGAGCCTCGCCTGATGTACATATTGCACTTTGTTTGCCTCCAATAAACGACAGGTTTCAATAATTAATTCCAATTTGTGCAATTTTATTCATTCTTTTTCTTTTTATTTTATTTTATTTTATTTATTTATTTATTTATGCATGTAATAATATACTTTTTTAATTCATTCAAGGATGCTTTATATTCAATTTAAAGCACAACGTGTGTTATTTCACACCGACTGACTCTGATGATCGGCCAAAAGTCACTATCACGGACTTTAATCGACGATTTGTGATGCGATAGCACTATCCATTACATTTAATCCACTTTACGCTGTGCCATTATGCAGATCGCGTTCAGAGGAGTATGCAAATCACGATTGAGATGGACATCAGCGTGAGTATAATGTCAAATGTGACATTTTCATCTGCTTATTGTCAACAAAGGTTTGAAATATATATATAATTTTTGATTTAATCTATTTACGTTTAAATTTTTTACCATTGGGCAGATAACACGTAGAAAATTTATTGGACGTAAAGTATAAAATTGATTGAAAAGTTCACATCAATCGAATTCAAGCATTCACGAGCGCACGCATTGTCCCGGTGACGTTGATTTGACGTAATTGGCACCAGGAAAGAGAGAGAAAGAACGAGCCAGGCAGAAATGATTGGGATAAGCCAGGATAAAGCTGGGGATAAGCTTTGGATGGATCAGCACGAGGTAAGCGAAGGGTGCAGTCATGCCCTCTATTTTTTTCTCACTGCGCGATATATAAAAATTATTGAGTTTATACATATGTGTGACAACACATTCCAAGATCTTACTTGAATGTTTTTTTGCAAATTATTCAGCTACTTTTTCGCTTAAAAGATTTCGAACATGAGTGGATTTTCTTGTAATTCCATGATTAAATACTTGGAACGGCTTCAGCCTAAACTCATGGGAGATTGAACACCTGAGTATTTCGTGTGGGAGATAACAGACGCTGTCGTTCAATGTACGTGCAAGTTAGGGTGGCCCAAAAAAACTGACTATTTTTGTTTTTCAGGTCTCATATAGACAATCGACAACCGATTAAGCAAGCCGAAAAACTAAGAATTTTAGTGATTTTTTATTGTCACCGCGGGAAAAATTCATCTACGGATTAAGCAGGCCGATTATTTGCATTCAGCGTGAAAAAATACGTCTAAATTTGTCGGTCCTATTAGTCTAAGGCCTCGACAACCGATTAAGCCGGCCGAAAAACCAAGAATTTTAGTGATTTTTTATTGTCACCGCGGGAAAAATTCATCTACGGATTAAGCAGGCCGATTATTTGCATTCAGCGTGAAAAAATACGTCTAAATTTGTCGGTCCTATTAGTCTAAGGCCTCGACAACCGATTAAGCCGGCCGAAAAATCGCGAATTTCAGTGATTTTTTGATATCACCGCGGAAAAAACTGCTCTACGGATTGAGCCGGTCGATTATTTGCATTCAGCGTGATAAAATACGTCTAAATTTGTCGGTCCTAACAGTCTATAGCCTCGACAACCGATTAAGCCGGCCGAAAAACCGCGAATTTCAGTGATTTTTTGATATCACCGCGGAAAAAACTGCTCTACGGATTGAGCCGGTCGATTATTTGCATTCAGCGTGAAAAAATACGTCTAAATTTGTCGGTCCTATTAGTCTAAGGCCTCGACAACCGATTAAGCCGGCCGAAAAACCAAGAATTTTAGTGATTTTTTATTGTCACCGCGGGAAAAATTCATCTACGGATTAAGCAGGCCGATTATTTGCATTCAGCGTGAAAAAATACGTCTAAATTTGTCGGTCCTATTAGTCTAAGGCCTCGACAACCGATTAAGCCGGCCGAAAAACCGCGAATTTCAGTGATTTTTTGATATCACCGCGGAAAAAACTGCTCTACGGATTGAGCCGGTCGATTATTTACATTCAGCGTGATAAAATACGTCTAAATTTGTCGGTCCTATTAGTCTAAGGCCTCGACAACCGATTAAGCAGGCCGAAAAACCAAGAATTTTAGTGATTTTTTATTGTCACTAAAATACGTCTAAATTTGTCGGTCCTATTAGTCTAAGGCCTCGACAACCGATTAAGCAGGCCGAAAAACCAAGAATTTTAGTGATTTTTTATTGTCACCGCGGGAAAAATTCATCTACGGATTAAGCAGGCCAATTATTTGCATTCAGCTAAGCAGGCCGAAAAACCAAGAATTTTAGTGATTTTTTATTGTCACCGCGGGAAAAATTCATCTACGGATTAAGCAGGCCAATTATTTGCATTCAGCGTGAAAAAATACATGTAAATTCATCGCTCCTAACAGTCTATAGCCTCGACAACCGATTAAGCAGGTCGAAAAACCAAGAATTTTGGTGTGATTTTAGTGAATACAATAAATAACAAGAAATTTACTTCCATTTCGGCTGCCGAATAGCATCTTTTTATATAATGAGCAGTTTTTTACTTCAAAAAAATATCCCATAACGAAATTGTAGAGTAAAATTTGCACAAATTGCCATAACAAACTTTTAAACCAGGTGAATATAAAATTATGATTGATTTAATATTTAATGTTCGACACTACATAAATAATATTCTTCTGCAAATAGATTGAGGTTTCGCGGACTCTTGTGTCATGGCAAAAAAAAAGGCGACGATGATTTCACGGATTTTAAATCAGGGTTGGCATATAGATGGCATCTGCAAAAGGGGGTAAGAGCGTTAAATCTGAATAAATGTTCGCGGAGAAACAAGCCCAGGCCGGATACGCTACGTTAGGTAACATGCTAATCCATCCGCCCCATTCGCTCGCGATGAATCACATACATGACTCGTGATCGTCACCTCACGATGACAATTCATTATTCAAATAAGGTTCTCACAAGTGCATGATATCCAAGGCCGACACTACAACTGTCTATATAACGCATTGAATTATCTATTTTTACAAAAATACCAACTGACTGGTCTTTTTCAGAGGGATGCACATCAACCGTTATAGTCTCTACGATGCAGTCACACACACACACGCCCCTTAGTCACGCCCGATCGATGAAATCGACTGGAAGAAAACTTTTACTCCCTGGTGTCCATGCAGCATCACCTGGTACTCGTGCGCGGTTTATTGCCCCGGAAAAAAAATTCGAGACACTCAAAAACTCAAGATATATAAAAGGGTTGAATCATTGGATAATTCTCGATTCGTTCCACGATTTTTCTAGCCCCTGAATTTCATCTGATTTGTAAAATGCTTCGCCTAACAAATTATCTACACTTATTGAGTCGAAAATTTCATATCACAGTGTTCAACATCTGAACATTGACGCTATTTATAACCTTGAACGACGTTGCAGCCTATGTGACATATGTAGATGATAGTGAATTAATTATTGCAAAGTGAAATTAATAAACCAAATGTCTATAATTCAATGAAGAAGGCTGCAACGATTGAGCAAGAGTGTGAGACCATAAATCATGATAAATACGCACGTGTTCCCTCTTGTGTAGGACTAAACGAAAACTATTAACACTAGCATTTTAACGTGTAGAGACAAGGTCCCATAAATCCATAGGAAGGCAGAGGAAGGGTGTAGAGCCAAGGGGTGCACCAGAGAGAGAGAAAAAGCTAGACACATAAAATATCAGACGCAGGGGATCGCAGTAATCTGCCTTGCTTTTGCATATGTCTACATTCTCCACGCTTTCCCTTTTGCTTCTTCAAAGTCATCCAAAGGGTTTCAAAAAGCCCAGATCACCTTATCTGAATCATATTGAACGATAAGCCGAGAGTCAAAGTGAAATATCTTACAATCAATTTAAATAACTGCCAATAAAATCACGTAAAAAAAATATATATGCTTTGAAATAATTTAAATTCATGGCTGAGAATGGAATGCAATAATAAACAAGAACGTGAACAATGTTATCCCTATATTAACCCTTAAAATAAAATAAAAGAAATGCCCCTCAACGTGTATTCGTGTATGTGGGGGGCACATCTGCGCAGCGCGACTTGGTTAAAGGATACGTACAACGCTGGGGATCGTTTTATTAATTCACTCCCTCGTTTGGAAATGTTCCATCAGGGGTGGGTGGCCCTATTTATTACCTAATTGCAGCGAGCTCTGTGTTCTTGGGCCCAACGAGTCTCCTCTCACACACTCGACAGGTGGATCATGCCATTACGAATAATTATTCTCGATATAATTGTCGCATTAACATGTCGTTTTGGATTAACACTTTATACAGTGTGTGAGACATTGAGAAATCTGCTCGGCTGATGGTTGACTGGGTGACCATATGCACTGCGGATAAAAGTTGACGTTGAAAGGGCCAATGGCCCGCATTTGTGTATCTCTCAATGCATGAAAGATCAAGGATTCTATTGCATGATATGTAGACACTTGTATGCACTTGGTGTGTGAAACCCTAGGTGGGATGTTTAGAAATGGAGAGGGAAAGAATTTAAGTTGCCCCGTCGCGTCGTGTGTGCCAACAGGCTAAATGTGTTTCACAGATGACCGCCTCTGCTCAATGCAGTCTCTTGTCTGCCTCGATGTACGTATACCGGTTCATTGATGCACTTCAGTGCACTGTCGTCATGGCCGTTGATCAACATTCCGTCATATTAATTAATAAGAGCTCATTTACTGCTCGAGTGAAGCAGCAATAATCGGATTTTTCCTGCGCCCTGTCACCAAACGAGATTTATAATAATTCACATTCACATGTTTTCTTGGAGGTACCACACTCAATGATTTTTTTCAGAGCCGTGAGCACTTAAAAAAAAAAAATTGAACAAGAGAAAAGGGAACAGATGCATAACTAGTTGCCTTGTCACAATATCTTGTCAAGCACTCGACAAACGACTGAATTAGATGCAGAGTTTGTAAACAGATACATCTTGGCTCCCCTTTCGACAAGGCGAGAAGGCAGCAGTGATTATTTTCAGCCTAATAATTGTGGAAAATCATCACGTACCTTTTTTTTTGCTGGATCTGCAGCAGCCGAGTTGGTCATGATGACACGTCGAGTCCAGCCAGCGTCGTTGTGGAGCACACACTTTCACACTTTTCACTCATGTTTTGCACTTATTCAAAAGTCATCGATTATTATATTTGAAATAAATCGAGGGCAGATGCAACGAGTGCCTACCACGCACCGCAGGAGTCCCTGTGCCGTTTGACATTGGACGAATAACACATTTTCACCCCTCGCATCACGGACAATAATGAATATTTTCAAACACAAAACGATACACGCGATACTCGAGATTTTCCGTAACCCCTCAAAGGTCTCCCTCGGTTTTTGACACTATTTAGACAGCCTTGGGTACTGAGACATACGCGAATTTGATCATAATTACTCATCGGTCAACTTTTGGCCTCGCGGCGGCGGCCATTTGCATTTTATTAAGATGTCGCCACAGCGCGAAAATAAATTTAAATATCGTTCAGCAATGTCACATTCTTTTTTACCATCATTTTTTAATTTAAAAAATTTAGTAATGCGAATTGTAATAAATTATCGCTATGATACCGTTAATTGAAATTTACGTTAAGAAATTATTGACGACGTGTGGGAATATCCTTGATATTTTTTTTACTCACAATGAGATTATAAGGCTTCTTATAAGAATTCCCTTGAGAATATTAAATTACATCCCTGATGACAACAACGAGTTATTCAATTCCAACAGTAAATAAATTTTTGTTGTTTTTTTTTTTTTTTTAGATTTGAATTATGGTGACGAGGTTAAATTGCAGTATTTGGAAAAAGATCTGGTGCAAATCGGGGGGGCAAACGCGTTGATCCTGTCTAATTGATTCGCTTGAGACAATAAAGGGGACGACAAAATCCTTATACAGAGGGGAACTCATGGTAATACCGGATTTTCATGCTTCAGCACTCTGGTCGTCGTGCCTGAGGCTATGAGCAAATAAATGCACGCGTAGAACCCTCAGAGAAATACAGAAAAATATACAATAATTGTTAGAATATCATTGAACAATCGCATTATTATCCTGGGCAACAAGTCTACATAATTCGAATAAAAAAATTTAAAAGAGTTAGATGTTGACAAAATAAACAGGCCAACCTAGCGATGACGAATATAAAAGGAAAAAATATATTTTTCTGAGCCTTTTAACCTAAATCTCCTGCCTTGAGGGCACACAGGGGAGCTTGGCGTCTTCATTGCAAGCAAGGATCCTCTTCTTGTGATTAATGGGTGCAGGAGTCTTTGTACAACACGAGATTTCTCCTGGTAACAAAAATCACTTCCATTATATACGTGAATGTCCGTCATTTCTATTGTTGTTTACAAGTCATGGAATTTTCGGAGCAGATATATATATTCGCAACCTCTTTTATTTCGCACTGCTTTTCCCCGGTTATATACACGAACTCTCTCGACAAAGGCGGCATCCACACGAAGACGGAAAGTCTCGAGTTACTTTGTCGAATAATTTTTTTCTCGAGAGATATCCAAATCCCCGAGGTGTCGACGCGCTTATTTTGCTCTTTCTCAAAGTGAATCTTCAAAGATTTGGTATAGAAAACATCTGGTAAAATATATTGTATGCATATTGTATTTTATCTTCAACTCTTTTCACAAATATATTTACAATACATAACAAAAATCTTTGGACATGTGCGTCCAACTGAGTAGAATTGAAATGAGTGAAAAATACATGAAATTTACAGTCGTGAACAAAGATTGAGCATTTGTGAGTCACATATTTCATTGGAATCTCGAGTGATTCATGGCGCTGAGTGTCTTCTGCCTACTTAATATGCTTATGTAATTCATATTCCGCGAAGTTACCTCTAATTTAGTGGCTATCATATTGCTCTTCACCGATTAAACTATTAATCGGCCACGCGATGACTCATCTATCATGTCATGAAAAATATTCAGGCTAATAAACACCTCTAGCTCTGCTCATAGATCACGATTACGTGGTTTAAATCAATTCAACTGCCGGTAAAATAAATTTTAAGACTCAAATTCACTATAACATAAATGGAATAATTCAGTTGGAGAATTAAAACACAAATAAATATCTTCACGTAAAAAAAAAACCTAATGAAAATTAATTTACATAAATATTACACTTATTTCGTGATATCCAACAGAAAAAAAACGA
The DNA here is from genome assembly GCA_002156465.1 of Macrocentrus cingulum. Classification (NCBI taxonomy): domain Eukaryota; kingdom Metazoa; phylum Arthropoda; class Insecta; order Hymenoptera; family Braconidae; genus Macrocentrus; species Macrocentrus cingulum. The sequence goes on along the minus strand of MVJL01011760.1, from coordinate 120,308 downwards.
ATTTTTAATTTACACTTCGGTTGCAAGAGTCGAAGAATATTATACATGATTAATATACGGGCATTCTAACGATTCTGTGAATGAAAACGACGGTTATAATACAATTTTTTTATGTTATAGTGTTTCAATGATGTAAATAATTTTATCCTATCAATTCAATTCTCAGATACTTTTGAGAATATAAGTACTCTAATTGATGATTGCAGAATTATTTCAGAAAAATCAACTATATATTTATGTCTTTCAAATATATAACAAAAAATGTTGCTAAAGAAATATACTTTACAGAATAAATAGTTTAATATTTAAGAAAATAAATATTATATTGGGTATCTAACTAAGTATATATGTACTAACTAGCACGGTAATATTTAAAAGAGACGGAAAATAATTTACACATAGCTTACGAGTAAGTAAAAATTTTTGGAGTCTAGTAAAACTTGTCTGTAGGCGCAGTTACACCGCCAGTGCCGGTGACATGATGTCCCAGATGATGATGGTGAGGAAGATGATGATGATTGTGATGAGATGGCTGGGTCGCGGCACTTCTGTAGGCCCTCTGCTTCTCCTCGAATTGGCGCAGACGCTCGTTGTAGCGATTTAATTGATTGCGCAACTGTGCGTCCTCTTGTGCGGCAGCTTCCTCGTCAAATTCAAGACAACCGACGCCGTCAAGACGCTCCAGGTCTATCCAGCCACGCCACCTCACGCACACGCCGTTCATAATCAGGTGAGACCTCAGGTGGACCTTTAATTTGAAGAAAAAAATCCAGGATTATACACCCAATGCGCCTCGGCGTCCAGTGAAAGTTTGCAAGGGATGGGAAGCGTGTTTGCCGCGCTAAGTGATGCAAAAAGTACCATTACAAATAAAAATAATAATAAGAGGACCCCGTGAGAGAGGGGTTAGCTGGGCAATTTTGCCGTGGCCTCAAGGCCCTCGGGGAATACACCGTACAATCTGCGTAATCGTCCTCTGGAAATGAGCCGGCGGAACGAGACGAGAGGATGAAGTAACAGAATATTATGTAGCGCGAAATTGAAACATAATAGAGGGCTGTTAAAAATTTTTTAAACGACCTTTACATATAATTCACATTTCGTTATATAATTGTTTTATTAATAATAATATCTTGTTACTAAATTAAAAAAAAAAAAAAAAAGTTTTAAAACTCACAAAAATTGCGTTTTTAAATGTTTTGTCCAGAGTGAAAAAAAGTTTTTTTTTCCATCAAATATTTGCACATAAAATTTACCATTTTTCCAAAATATTTCGAAAACAAAGCAGAATATAAAAAAATTTTATACCACATTTTTGTGGAAAATCAAATTCCCTATATCTTTTAACTTGAATAATATTTTTTATTATCTCGCTTAGTTATTGAGTTATTAGAAAAAAACCACAAAAAAATCATGTTTTTTTCACCATAAAACATTACAAAATATATTGTTAAACTTGATACAGCTTAAAAACAGAAAATATAATTGTTTTTGGCTGACACAACACGGGTTTTTCTACTCAAAAATAGTATATAAAAAAATTTTCGGCGAAAAATTCTCTGAAATAAGTATTAACTGTAAAGTGAGCTGACCATAAAATCGAGATACAATAATTAGTATGATAGCAGCACGACTCCAGTGGGTTTATAGGGTCCAAGGAACTGCAACCTTCAGAATTATATGGATTTCAGCAGACCTCACTTATTTTCTGTGACTTCCGGCCGATTATAGACAAAAACTCACAATCGAACAAGCCAGGATTTTTTCCCGCTTATTAATAATGAAAAAAAATAAAATACTCCACAGGAAAGTATGCACGGGGTGCGCTCAATTCGTTACATTATTTTATTGCACCAGTTGAGCCAGCTGTGAGCGCAGTACATGGCAAGAGACCTCCACAGGACGTTTATTCGAATTATATAATTGAACGGCAGGGTGGCTGAAAGTGGGGCATCTCACAGGGAATAAAAAAAAATCTGGATTTTGATAAACTCTCATATCGACATGTCATCACCTCGGGCATGACATAACTATCAACGCATTATCATGACAATTGATACCAACGGTCGCGGCAATCAGCTCAAAGTCACGCTTTGTTTGTCTCTGCTGCCTCGTTGACAATTAGTCGACGACATTCACGCTTGATGGTTTCCGTAGCAATTAATAACTCTGTGCATACAACCCTTTGACTCTTGGCCGTTCTCACGCAAGCATCGGGCGCAGACGAAGAAACCGTGCCAAAAAGAATGAGAGAAAACAAAAAAAAGTAAATAAATAAAAGGCACGTATTGGGCGTGACCCATTACCGACGAATAATACCCAGTGATATTTAAACTGTAACTCGTTCCGCTTAACCCTTTGACGGGCTCTCATTTGCATCCGGGGAATGAGAGAAAAAAAAGAAAAAAATCGAAATGCGTTAAAGGGGTAACTAGAACACAACATGAGGGGAGAGAGACCTGCGTTTGGAGGCCAACTTTATCATCAAAAGTGATTTTTCTGCAGTGGACAGAAGCTGCGCAAGGTTTTTGTTTTAATGGGCGTCACCCGGCGCCTTTTTTTCGTTTAGTTCGAATACAAAGACCATCATATATATTCGTCACTGAGACCATACGGTCAGCGAGATATGTCGCGTCAATATGCACCAAAAAAACAGGGCGCCTATTTAAAACGTATTAAAACTGTTTTCTTCGTGATTTTTCCTAGCTTTTCGGTAATAATTAGATTATTAATGTTAAATGCTTAAAGATTAAATTTTGTACAAAAAACGTCAAATAAAGTTTTTTGCATCTTTCTTTATTTTTCGAGGAATTTTTAATTTCAAAATATCTCGAAAACAGAGTAAAATAGAGCAAAAATGTATTCCACATTTTTTGTAGGCAATTAAATTTTCTATCATTTAATACGTATAACATTTTTTGCTATCTCGCTTAGTTACTGAGTTATTGAGACATATAGACGCGATGTATGAAAGGAGTGGACAAGTGGGTTGTTAATTAAGACGCGCATTTGCAAAGCGGACGTCACTAACGACTGCGATAACGCACACGATACGAATCGACGGAAGGAAAAGGAAAGAGGGGAAGCTTTATCCTGAGATCTTGCGTAATTATTGCGCTCGCCACGGGGCAACAGGACAATTGCTCGGCACGTGTTTCTCCTCCTCTTTATCTGCCGACGTTTAAAACAAAGCTCGACGTCTCGTGCCGTGAACTCGATAGAAATGTCCCCCTGATGCCTTTCATATTTTTGTACGATGTCCTGCAATCTCAAAATGCCAACTGACAGAGTCGTTTCGAGTCCTTTAAAATTTTTTTCCCCCCGATGGGTCATCAGAGCGAGAGGATGCTGACAGTACATGTATAGTTCTGCCGCTTTGTCGGCTTGGATACGATGGACTCTGAACGCGATATCCTGCAGGACTCTCTTACTCTCTGTCTATATACCGCTGCAGATTTATGACCGTCTGACGAAAATAAAAGTCATGGTCTCTCCAGACGAACTCGAGGCACAATTGGAAAATTTTGGAGCAGAAAAAATATTTCGAATATTATTTCTGGTGTTGCAATCGTGATATCTAACTCTGTCATGCGCGTATTCGCGAATTTCCAGACAAAATGGCGCCACTGCCAACGCGTTATCGATTTTAATGGCTGCCAAGGCGTTGGCGGAGACTGACGCCATCGCAATAGGTCGAGAAAAAAATGTTAAATTTCAATTTACAAAGCATATTTCATAGCAAAATCTTTTTTAAATGGTTCTATACCGATTTTTTGGTTCATTTTAAGGGGCATAAAAATTCTTCTATTCCTAGTAATGCTCAATTTATGGCCAGACAAGGTCCAGCATTTTTGGATGTACAAAAATAGGTCACTTTCCAACATGAACGCCATGTTTCGCGTAGAAAGTCGAGACACAATTGCAGACCTCCTGCAGCTAGGGTACGGGGGTGTATAGACTTGAAAAAGCGTCGAGGGTGGACGGAAGTCATCAATGATCCTCTGGACAACATATTCGACTATTGTTCGACAGCCATTTCGCGCCCGTCGGCTTTTCCATGCACTCAATGTAACGAAAGTCAAACGCACGGCCCCCAAAATCTCCCACATTTGTGAAACACAATGATTCTAATACCGTATATAGGTGCAGCCATACAATTCCCGATTGTGTCGAAATTTGTCCTAATTGACACGCATCACACCGATCGGACACGCACGTTATTTATCCCAAATATTTGCCGGTCCACCCTCGCCTAATGAGACTAGAGTTTTTTCTTGTACTCACCTTTCCATGCTCCTTATCAAAGTCACATTGGCTCGGCTCATTCGAGTAGTTTCCGGCGGCTGGACCAAAGGTCAACTGGAGATTCGTCCCCATCGCGGCGAATGCAATCTCTGTGTGTCCTTCTCGACAACCATTTTGAAAACGACCCTGACGCTCCTCCAGGGGTCGATCTCGATACCCGGTGTATCTCACCTGAAAGTGCAGGGAGAGATATAATTATTACTCGATGAAAACGAAGGTTTACGGAGGAGGAGGAGGGAGGAGAAGAAGAAAAAAATTGGTAATCACCTCGCATTCGCGGCTGAGGCGCCTGAACAGCTCGTCACTCTCAAATTTGGCTTTTTGGTCGGGCACAACTCGAGGCATCTTGAAGACAAACCTGGGCCTGGGCTGTTCGTAGAGGCCCATTCCGTCAAAGGGAATGACACCGACACCAAGGCCGCCCGCGCCGCCGGCATGCTCACTCATCGCGTGCATCATCATGAGAATCGCCTTTTTTGACTTTCGTCAAGACAGTCTCGAGTGCAAACTTTCACTGAAATCGTCTGTTTTTTGCCACGAAATTGTAGAAAAAATATTTTTCTTTTTCACTTGCAGTTTAGCGAAGAGCCGTTGACATTGCAGACTGTTGAATATCACACTGATGGGTGCTACAGACCAACTCACAACACACGTTCGACGTCTCAGTGGAGACTGAAGCCCGTGCCCCAGCACTCGCTTCGCTCCCTGCTCGCATCCTGGTCGCCACGCCCTCGAGGAAACGCCTTCAAATCTCTTCTGCCTTAAAGAAGGGGAATGATTCGATTTTGTTCCGGCCTGCCCACCACCAGGCAAGCTAAAGCTTTTGTTTGCTAAAGTTTTAAACAATGTGTCTGCACTTGGTCTTGACACTTCCAGAGCTGTCCAGACGTTTCGAGATACTTCGCTGCAATATCACGTTTTATTCGAGAAAAACATCTATCTGGCGTTTGTGGGATTGCTTTATTTTTAGTGTAATTAAATGCGAAGATTTTGGAGAGCGGAGAATAGCATCGTCTGCATGTAACGGCGTGAATCCCCTGGGGGATGATACATTTATAAAATGCCCTGCTCGTTGCTCACTCTAGCCCTCTCTCAAGCAGCTCATCCATTCAAGAGGATCATTGTCAAAGCTCGAGCGATTAAGATCAGCACCCGGGAATAGGGCCCTTTTTGCCGTGCCGAATGGTGGAGATGTGCAGCTCTGTTTAGCCCTCTCCTTCCGGCTGTTTGTCACCCCCTCCCCCCCTTAAAAGTCCTAAAAGTAAACTGTATGTATGCACGGTTGAAAGTTTGATTCATTTTATACTGATATATTTATGAGATTTAGTGTTTATAAGAAAAGGCTTGAAATAAAAAATTTTTTTTTCTTAGAAATTCTCAGTTTTAAAAAATTTATGACAGGTTTTTGTATGTTGCTGTTTTCTATCTTGCCGAAGAACTTGCTGTCAAAATAAAAAAATAAAGAAAAATATAGATTTATAACCAATAGGGCGTATAAATCGGTCATTACAACTACCCTCACGTTTTTCAGTAGAATAACCCATGTTACGTCAGCCAAAAAACAGTTATTTTTAATTTTTTAGTTTAATCATCTTTAACGATAAGTTTTTTGTGGAGTTTGACAAAAAAAACGAAATTTTTTTTTGGTCAATTTTTGAAGGGTATAACCCTTGGAAATCTCACTGTTGTCGTCATTTTTTTCAGTTTTTTGATAATAACTCGGTAAGGATACAAAATAACGAAAAATGTCAAGAGATCTAAATGATTTGATATTTAATTATAAACAAAAAATGTTGTATACATTTTTTTATATCTTGCTCCGTTTTCGAGATATTTTGAAAAATAAAAATTTTCAAAAATCATTAGTATCTCAAAAACGAAACGAAATACGAAAAAATTTATTGAACATTTTTTGTAGAATATTTAATGCTAAATTATTTAGCTCTGATGATATTTTCCATTATCTTGCTTATTTCGCGAGTTATAGCTAAAAAACTAAGAAAAAACCAAAATTGCAAGATTTCAATGACTACACCTCTTCAAAAATTGGATGAAAAAAAAATTTTTTTTTTCCACAACCAAATATCTTTAAATGCAGTTGTTTTAGTTATAAAAGATACAAAAAAACATTTATAGATTATCAAGAATTTTATGACTAAAAATAATGCTCGAGATGCTCCGAAAAATAAAAAAATGCTTGCAACGATTTGGGAAGGATTGTTATTTTTTTTCTTACGTCTGAACCTTTTTTTTTTTTCATTTTAAAGGGACCTCTACCTAATAGGAAATTAGTTAAACCGCATAAATCAGGTCTGGAGCGTTTTCCATGTCCTTGACCAGTGCTGTAAAATGACTTAATTGCCGTGTGGGTCCTGTTGGCAATGTCTAGCAGTAAATCTCAAAGATTCTCTATACTGCTTGCATAAGAGAAGCTGGAAAATAAAATTCTACTAAAAGGATCGGTGTTTCGCTTACATATTTTCTCTCCCCGAGGATAAAACTTACACACACACACTACATATGTCGTAAAAGCTTTCTCTTTTGATATGGAGGGTGCAAAAATAAAACGTCGTCGAGAAGGTTCCCCCGTGTGTGGAGTCGACATTTCCATTGGTCCAAAGCGTCTGCCAATAGTAAACGCGTTGAAACTCGCTTTCATGTGTGCACTCATGCATATGCACATGCGTCTAGTCGCGTGCCAGAAGTATCAACACTCCTCTATTCTCCCTATGCTCTCCTGTAGAATAAAATATATTGCATAAACATATCTACACGAATATAACAAGTAATAAATATAACTCTGTATAATAAATAATATGTTAAACAGCATCAGTAACTGTTGCACACAAATGACTATATTGCTTAATTTTTTTATTTCATGCAAAATATTCACAGAAGCTGAATTTACATTCGGAGGATGGTTCCAGAAACTCGCCGGACGATCAATAGTGCTCTCCGACGCGCTCCCTCTGATGCTGATGCTCTTAATAAAATCCAGCACATCGTGTTTATCAGTTTCTGCCATAAAAAATTCAAATTTTTCATCCTTTTACTTGTTAGCAAGCAACAAAACATACCTGTTATCTACAAATAATTATAATAAGCATGAAGAAATCTTTTTTCTTTATGTACAACGCAAAGCTTTAACATTTTTTATATTGCACACCCCCACACACGTCATCACAACCCCTAAAAGAGAAAAACCCCAGTAAAAAAAGTCATCCGCTTTGGAGGGATGGAAAAATTGATAATACAAATGAATCTGCAAAATTCTAGTCTAATTAATAGAGCTAAGCATTCCAAAGAAATTACGCATTCAATAATTAAAAGTCATCCATTAGTTTTTTAATTAGCCTGGCTGAAAGTTGAAAGCAAATTTTTTTTTACGGCACATCGCGGTTTAAACGGTTTTTACATCAGTTTACTCTTGAAATATTATCAATTTTATTTTTTTTAATATAAAATCATATATGACAACAAATAAATTTCTCTTATTTTATAATGAGAATGCTTTTTAAACAGTGCCGGCCTTTGACGTACGTGGACCTTTTCATCAACACACGAAGTAGCCATGGATACCTCCGTTACTAACCTACATAGTGCAAAACCACGAGGATATCGAGTGAGTGTCGTTGACGTGCTCGTGAGGGTCTTGTTGATCGAATTACTTTTGCGGTATTTGATTTAATCGTCTATTTCTATTTGCCAACAATAATGTCAGCAGCCAGACGAGCTTCTAGCGCGATTGACTCGATTTCATGGCAAAAGCGTGCGTACGAACGACACCGTAAACGAGTAAGTACAAAGAATAAGCACCTAAACGTACAACAATTGAGACTTATCGATTGTTTGTGTCATGAGAAATTAATACAATCCAAAGGTAAAGTCAGCTACACCAACTGTAGACATGAATCCTCCTCTGTCTCGACCTCACGTCCGTCGCGATGCCAAGAGATTGCAGTTGCAGCGAGAAAAACAAGCTGAAATCATGAAGAATAATTTCATACTCCTGCAGCACCTTGAAAATATCATGCTTGGTCGGAAGAAACATCGTCTGGATGGACAAAAATCAAAATGCATTAGAAACCGTTAGCTCCATCAATTTCTATGAATTTTTTACCTTTCAAATATTTTATATAATTGTAGTTTTATGTAATTTAATGGTAATACAGTCGTAAATATTGCCTGATGATTTGTTAAACTAAATTTTCTTACTATTATTTTCTGAAAAACCTCGATGCACGTTCGAAAATTAGAGTCAATCATGCCATCTCATGGTTTGTATAAGGATAACTTGAATTACCCCTCGTTGTTGGGGTGGATTGGGCATTGTACAGTGTGCTGGGGCACACAGGGTATGTCGGCTGTAGGTAACCGATAGCAGTGATGCTCAGACTTGCTTTTAAAAGTTTTTATTTTAAATATTTTTATTTCTAGCAGTTTGTACTCTAAAATAGAATGTTTACATTAAATAGAACTTAAATAGGTTCATATACATTGCGCATTTATTTAAAACACAGCGAATTATTTAGGCTAGTTGGTGAAGCTATAGGGAGTTCGGGCTGACTCAACCCTTATTTTTACTACTAGGTGAATTCACCCCAGATTAGACGCTCTCTTGGCAGCCACTAATTTTTCTATGCTAAACGCGGTCTTTTTCCTATCGAAATAATTAACATTTGGGTAATTCTTCCCGATTAAAAAAAAATAATTTATGGTTGATTAATCATGAACATACATCAGGTGAATCTTATCGTGAATGAAAATGAACGTTTGATAAACTTTTAAAGTGCGATATATAGTGCGCGATGTTTCTCCATGGTTTTTTTTCACTAGTAAATAATTCAATTTATATAATAATAAAAATGAATTCTTCGAGCGATAGTACTGCAAATGACTTGAAATTGGCGCCCCTGTCTCATAATTCACACATGCGCTCTACGTTTTTAAAGTTATGTGCATGTGTGTGGACAGCTGTGGATTGGTTTGATGAAGGAAACCAGCTGAGCACGGACCGATTCTTTCAGTTCGTCCTCTGTTTTTCAGCATTCACCTCCGAGTTTACACCGTTTCATTATATATTTCATTACGTTTGTAATTCTAACAGAAAAATACTTTAAAAATGGACATCAAACCCGACTACAACGTTGGTAAGTGAATCAACAACTACAATTATATTTTGACGACGTAATGAACAACATCGGTATAGAGTAATTGCACGTGGTCACAAATCATCATCAATTTTTTAACAAACATCTTCAAATTTCTAATTAAATATTTTTCAATAAAAGTTATTACCTAATTTAATAATAAAAAAATTCAGTTATCATTTGTAGTAAATTTAATTATAATTTCTCAAATTTTTGTAGCTAACATTACCCTCGCCGAATTCGGCAGGAAGGAAATAACCCTAGCGGAAAATGAAATGCCAGGACTTATGTCCCTGCGTAAAAAATACGGGCCTAAAAAAATATTGAAAGGAGCTAGAATTGCTGGATGTCTTCACATGACCGTTCAAACGGCCGTGCTGATAGAAACACTTGTGGAACTTGGGGCAGAGGTGAGATAAAATTATCATTCCTTTAAATACTCTTATCGGTCGTTTATCATTCAATAGCCTTGACTTCTCTACGTCAGCTTTAACTCATAAAAATTCTCTTAAATTTCCGTCAATACCGTGTTTCAGGTTCAATGGTCATCTTGCAACATCTTCAGCACGCAGGACCACGCAGCAGCAGCCATCGCCAAGGCTGGAGTTCCAGTTTATGCGTGGAAGGATGAGACCGAGGAGGAATACACCTGGTGCATTGAGCAAACGCTCGTTTTCAAGGACGGCAAGCCCCTGAACTTGATCCTCGACGATGGAGGTGACCTCACGAATCTCGTGCACACCAAATACCCGGAATATCTCAAGGAATGCCGCGGTGTTTCTGAGGAAACTACAACCGGAGTTCACAACCTGTATAAAATGGTTCGCGAGGGAACGCTCAAGGTCCCAGCTATCAATGTCAACGACTCTGTAACAAAGGTATCACATTATCTGCGCTATATTCGCACTAGATGCTTGACGATGAACTCACCGAGGCTTTTTTTCTTTGCAGAGCAAGTTTGACAATCTCTACGGATGTCGCGAGTCACTTATAGACGGAATTAAGCGAGCGACCGACGTCATGATTGCCGGAAAAGTTTGTATTGTTGCGGGATACGGTGATGTGGGTAAAGGATGTGCTCAAAGCCTTCGTGCACTCGGTGGACGGGTAATAATCACCGAGATCGACCCGATCAATGCACTCCAGGCTGCTATGGAAGGCTACGAGGTGACGACGATGGACGAAGTCGCATCGATCGGTCAGATTTTCGTCACCACCACTGGATGCAAAGACATTATTGTTGGTTCGCACTTTGTAGCGATGCCAAATGACGCTATTGTCTGCAATATCGGTCACTTTGACTGCGAGGTTCAGGTCGCGTGGTTGGAGAAGAACGCCGTCGAAAAGGTGAACATTAAACCTCAGGTCGACAGGTATCAGTTGTCGAGCGGAAAGCACATCATCATTCTCGCCGAGGGCCGGCTTGTTAATTTAGGCTGTGCGACAGGGCACTCCAGCTTTGTCATGAGCGCCTCCTTCACAAACCAGGTGCTGGCGCAAATTGAACTGTGGACCAAGACTGGATCGTATTCAAACAAAGTCTACATGCTTCCTAAAAAAGTAATTTGTCATTTTAGTTTTAAATTACGAAAGAAAAATGAATAACGTAAATAATTAACGCCTGGATATTTTTATTCCCAGCTGGATGAAGAAGTTGCCGCACTTCATTTGGAACATTTGGGTGTTAAACTGACGAAACTTACACCCGATCAAGCAAAGTATTTAGATATTCCAATCAATGGACCTTTCAAGCCTGATCATTACCGATATTGATTTATTTTATCCGGTAAGAACTGCTCAATTGGCAACAATGAACGGAGTTTTCATATGTTTCCATTAAAATCATTGAAGAATTGAAAATTAAATGAGCTTTGTGTAAAAAAATCAGAATAGTATTTATTTTTGTTCAGACATGGACAAATTGAAAATTCGATTTATATACAATTGCATCTAAATTTTACATTTTTAGTAGATTTGTGCTCTCTTCAAGACAGCAGCATCCGCATCCCGTAGGGCAAACAGTCTCGGTGGCGAACCATGCAGTGATATGCTGTGTGTGACCACCGTGTCCACAGACAATACAAAAAATACTGTGACCTGGATAAACAATTATCCACAGGTTATTGAGATTAAATTGTAAAGATGTATATGTAGATCCTTAATAACTGATTTTATGATTACCTCTAACCGAGATGTGGCAAATAACACACTGAACGATTAGACGCTTGCAACTGGAGCACTGCGGTCCTCGACTGGGTTTCATACACAGCTGACACTCGCTCTGAAACTCGACGTCTTTATTTGTAGAGTCAATGTGGGCTGCGTTGACATGCTTGAGTACATGGGCCCGTTCATCGAGCAGTCTCCATCTGTGAAGAACCTCGGCGTACACTTTCTTATAAGTGTCGTACATAAGAGTATTTTTTTCATCAATTTTGTTTGCGCGGCTGAGATCACTCAGGGGATCACAGGTGGTCATCTTCAATTCCTCCGATGACTCGGACCACGAGTTGGACCGATTCTGCTTGAGATTCTGGAAATTCCAGCCCTCGAGACTCGTGTCTGCCGGGTGAATTGTGTGGTACGGTGATCCGCCAGGCTACAGAATTATTTATTAGTACAAAATTTGATATTGAATTTTACCTCAGTTAACTCGCTCGAATGACAAATTCATTCACTCAACCTCAAGCTCTAGGGCAGTGTGCATTGTGTTAGGAAGCTTGTGTGGTGTTTTAATAGCTTATTAATTTTGACAAATAACCCGGAGAACCGATCTTACCTTCAACCACCATTTCCCAGTGATAAGCCTCTACAACAAACACAACAAATATTTATATAATTTTTATGATAATTAGTGCGTTTAGTAACGACGTTGCAGGGATTTTTTTGTGCGTGTTTTATTCTATTATGTATCATAAGTACTTAAGGTTCTCGGGGTTACTCGGTCGACGAACCGTGATCTAATTGGTTGGGCACAACAAGCAATTTTCATTACTTCATTTGGCTCAAGCACTCGAAAAACAACTAAAATTTTGATCAAACTTACGCTAACGTTGACGGATTTTGTCGACAATGATAAAAATCCTTGGTTGGAGTCATGACTCTCCGTACGGGGACTGATTGCGCAGCTCAGCATCGCACTCATTTGAATGTCCGATTGGTCGACATAATGTTGGATTCTTTGCAAGGCAAATAATTGTTAATTTCGCAGCTTAAAATTAATTCTCGACAATACTTACAGCGAATGCATTAGATTCTGCCCAAAGGGATGCAACGGCCAGGCTGGAATGATGTCTTGGTATTGTCGGAGACTTTGAAATTTTTTTGACAAAGGCGGTGACACTATGAAAGTGCTCAGACACCACGTTTGAACGAGATCAGGACGCTCTGATGAAGCCACGGTTTTTGCATTGTACTGGCACATTGCCGGCACGTTTGAGGTGTTAATACTGCGACAAAAATCGTTTATTTATCTCAGATACGTAATTTACAATGAATTTAAGCAAGATACTCACATATACTTCCCAGCTAATTCTTTACTTATAAAAAATAATGAAGATGTGTCATAAATTGTGACGATGGAGTAATAATTCTTGAAACAATTTCGACTCTGAGTTCGACTGGAGTTGTGCGTATTTCTTCGCGTTGTTTTTTGCTGCTATTATTAGTAATATTTCATTAATTACCAGATTGTATACAAGTGTGAAAATTGTACTTACTCGATCGTGAAAGTAATAGAATGAACTGATGGACATTGATTCTGCAGTTTGATTATAGGTATTAGAATACAGCATAAATGGTCCACCATTTCCGGTGCCTAATGCAGAGAGAGCTCGAGGTGTTATGCCGTCAGACTTTATTGTTGACAATCTTCGTGTGAATGTCGATCTTCCAAACCAAACGAGGATTCCCACACTGCAAAATTTCGCTCCAGCCGTTCGTGGAAATGGTATGTAACTATCCTGATAATCGGGGCACATGTTGGAAGAGGTTAAAAACTCGGCGTTGGTGGTAATTCGATAGTCCAGGTGATTACTCTCCTCCTCATCGGCGACACACGTTTGTTCTAAGGTTGTTATCAGTTGTCGAAGACATGGCTCCAAGCACGAACGATTCTTTCTCACTCTCTGCTGTGCTGTTTGTTTCAAAACTCGCAGGAGTTTGGCCATCGTTGAATTATCCACCGTTGTACCCGGACAGAATTGAAATGTCGGCTGAGCACTGTACGGATAATTTCCCGGGAAATTTACTTTTAAAATGACATTGTAATTCTTATTACGAGCAGTCACCGTGCAACTTCGCTCCACTGCATCCATCGAATTCAACTCGATATTTGGAATATTCATATTTATTAGGGAAAATTCTTGCTGCAATGTTTTCGGCTGCGTTGGTGAGGGAACTTCTTTGTCATTCTCTGGATAAGAGTTACCCTCACTTGGAATCACCACTGGTACATCGAGATTCGAAGCAACACAGTGATTTTCAATTTCATTCTGAGAATCATTCAACTGAATTTCTTGTACTGATCGCAGTGTTTCTGTAAAATGAAAAACAATATTAAAATTTTTTTTTACAATGACAACAAAGTTTATAAATAACTTACGTAAATTAATTTCCTCCGAATATTGCGTGCAAACTGAATTAGTTTCATCCATCTCGTGGCCACAGAGTTTCTTTAAAAACGGATCGATCTTGAATATTCTTAGGCATTGATCTTTTGACCATGTGATTAGCTCATAGTCACTGTTATCTAACTTTTGATGTCGCCATTGAAATTCTAAAACAACGTCTGTATGGCCTACGAATGTGTATATAGGCGTGCTGAGGTTTGATGTGTGCCACAGAAGTAGACTATTTTCTCCTCGACGAAGTTGAGGAACAACTATGGTCACTAATCCCTCCCCGAAAGGCTGTACAATATAAATAATTATTTTCTTTTTTCTTCAAAAATTAGATAGATAAATTATTGCCATACCGTATATCGAGCTCTCCATACTGGCGAGTTTGTAGTTAGAATACTCTCAGCCCTTCGTGGATTAGTCAGATCAAAAATCTTTACGGTGCAATCCTGACTAGAAGTGGCGATCTGATTTTGCTGAAAGGGACACCAATCTAGCCCGTGAATTTTGGTCAAGTGGGCCGTAAGATATTGCACAGGACTATTGCCCTTTCGTTGATCCCAAATTTTAACGTCACCCTCATGGGCCGTAGCAAGAGTATACGTGGATAGTGGGTTCCATCGTACTTGGGACGAACCAGCTGTACAGAAGCATTGATAATAAATTATTTGTGCACAGAAGCAGTATTAAAACAGAATAAACTCCCACCAACGGCAGACAGCGACAGCGAAGGCTTCCTGTGATCTCGAAGATCCCAAATATGGATAAAAGTGTCGATTCCACAAGAGGCTATAGTGTGAGACTCTCTGGGATGCCAGTTAAGATCACTCACTACTCGATTATGAGCCTTTAATGTGTGAATTGATCGCAATTCTTGGTTCTGCCCCTCGCCAAAGCTCAGAATTTCTACCCGAGTATTGCTCTATAACAAAACGTTGGGTTTTCCATTGTTTTCCTTGGATCGAGTGCATCTAATTTTTTATTTTCTGGAATTCTTACCGATATCGCGCAGAGATGAGCATTTGAAATGGTTGGATTCCACTCAGCAGATCCTACGACATATTTGCTCTGACGTGGAAATTTTCTGAGAGTGTCAGACTCCTCGTCCAACTGCTTGACAGCAAAGTATCGACGCCTACAAATAACGAAAAAATAATAATAATAAATTTATGATTTTTGGCGAAAAAGAAAAATTACCCTGCTAATAAAACGTAGCATCCGGTGGCATCCACAGCCATCGTATTAGCCTGGAAAACAGATTAAATATGATATAAAATAATAATAAATTACATGAATCATCGAGTGTAGGAGATGATTTTGGAGTGAAATTAAATGGAGATAGGCAATATTCACCTGGAGATCTCGGTGCTCCGTGAAGACATAATCACTACTCCAACGTTTTGACATATTTTACAAATAATCACAACAACGTCGTCCTGCTGTCACCATTCTGTCAACATTCGACCTTTTGCAATTATCGGGATGCGTTCTAACCTCCAAAGAGAGAGAGAGAGAGAGAGAGAGAGAGAGAGAGAGAGAGAGAGAGAGAGAGTCATCGAAGAATGCGCAAGCGCACAAAATTTAAAATATTTGCGCGTGTGTGTATGTCGTCCTACGCCGTTGATGCTGCGCACTGACCGAGCTTTTGACGAGTGTTGTGCGCATGAAGGACGAGTGAGACAGCAACGGTATACAAAATGTCACGTACATGACTACTAACAGAGATAGATTAACGTGAGCCGAGTGGAAGCGAGTGAAAGAGAGCGAGTCAAAGCCAATCATTCACCGACGCTTTGTGCTATTTCAGTTTATGCACAAGAGTGTATTATACACTCAGTTGTATGCACACAAAAATATTAACTTGAGTATACAATTGGCAGAGGTGGAAATAGTGTCGTTTCGAACTCTACGGATGAAACGATCGGTCGAGATTTACAGTTTATAATCAGTGAACAATAAAAGTCCTTGACGAGAATTGACAGTAAACAAATATAGTGAAGTGACAACAATGTTAGCGATGGATTGTCTTCAGCATTAGCGGGTGTGTAAGATTTTTTTGTGAAATATCGCAAAAAAAGTGCGGTGTTTCCAGTACTCGATTGTTCTCTATAAGCCAGTGTATCTGGGCAGTATTCCCTCAATTCTTGTTTATTTTGATTGTTCTCGCCGCCAAACAGTTCTGTGTTTGGGCGTAACGTCAGTGATAGTCGTCAAAGAACATATATATATATAGTTATATATATCCTACTTATCGCCCATTTTCTTCAGAAGCGTTGCCGTGAAATTTTTATTTTTCCCTCGCGACGAACAAGTTTCGTCAATTACAGTCAACTTCGCCAATGTCCATCATCAGCTAAACAGTCATTTGTATCGTGAGTTAAATAACCTTTGGGCTTTTTCTACTCTTGTTCCGCAAATTCTGTAATGTACCGCAAGTGTAGCTCTAAAGAATACTCTGTAACAACGTCAACGATTAAATTCGTTCACTCAAAAAGGAAAGGAATCTTCATACACATAAAAAAAATGTCAAAAGATACAATAAGTCTGCGAAGTCGCATAAGTAAATTTACACTTCGTTTAAATTGAATTAATATCGACTACTGAATTTGTTTGAATCAATTTAATATAAAAAAAAAAAAAAAGAGTTGATCCTCTTGCAAACAAAGCAATGCTGAGATTTACTTGTTGATATTGAAAAATATCTTGCAAAAATATCACTTAATATCTACCGAATTTCACATTTGTTTGTCTAATCACATCAGTTATCGAGTATATCAACCATGAAGTTATTGGAGAGTACTCGATTTGAAGCAATAAACAGCAAATTATGCATACAGACGGGCGACAGTAAAATCATTGGACGGTAAATCACCTATATTTATATTGTTGTATGTTTATTCAAGTTTTATATCTGTTATTGATAATGTATCTGGCCGACAGAATTGAAAGCTATTCGTGTAAAATGGCTGGCAATGACAAAAAGAGCTACAAGAGATTCAACGCCGAGGAAGGAGTAACCCCGCATGACCTTCAAGCATTATCTCCACCACAAACAACTCTTGGCACGTCACCAGCGCAGTCTTACTTCAGGTATTTTCAGCATCCTTCATCTAATGCAATAATACAGTGTCTCGATAAAAATAAAATATTTTTCAATGCAGCCGTAGTATCTCCGGGGACGAGGAAGGGCCTCTGTGTGACACAATCAGCCGAAAATCCTTGTTCTATTTGATTGCCACACTCAACTCGGCTTTTCATCCCGACTACGATTTCTCGGACGCAAAGAGCCATGAATTTAGCAAAGAGCCCAGTCTACAATGGGTGATGAATACTGTGGACAGTAATCTCTATGCCACAGCTCGTGATAATTATCGTACATTGAAGCCGGCACTGTGGTCGGCGATCGATGACGAAATATCAATGAATGAATGTGATATTTACAGGTAAATAAATCCAGGTCAACGTTCTCGGCCTTCACATAAAACATTGCTTTATAATTATAATAATTTTTTTTACAGTTACAATACGGATGCAAATTCAGATCCATTTGGAGAGGATGGTTGCCTCTGGTCATTCAATTATTTTTTCTACAATAAAAAGATGAAACGAATTGTTTTCTTCACCTGTCGCGCTATCAAGTCAGTAGGCTATTTTGACTGTGATGAAGAAGAGTTCTCTGAAAATTATTAGGTATTTCCATTCGTTTTTGTTGCAGTCCCCTTTACATCATAGATTCTGGCGTTGGTAATGACTTCCCTATGGATGAGGACGACGATGATGAAATATACTGAGTCGACAATCCAATTATTGCCGTTTAATTATCACTTATAAGCATTACATTGCGTCATTTATTTTTATTTATTATCTTTTTTGTTTTTTCGAGTTAACATTCTGCAACAACGCCTTCTACTTTTTTATTCAAAGTTAAACTTGGTGATTTTGCTATTAATTCATATCACCGATTATCCTTATTTGTACGTAAATTATGTTATATACTAGTGGATTCACAATTTTCACAATCTGATTACATCAGTGAGAGGTTTACTCAATTTTTGTTCAACAACAAATGCTTGACAAAACAAGCACATTTTTCATTTATTTTTCCACTTTTGCTCTCAACAATCTATGAAAAATATTTTTGGTTTTTTGTCAATCTAAATTTGGTTTAATTTAAACGATTGAATAAGTATATATATCATAAGCAGTTGTATTATCTATATAAAATTAACCATGGAATATATATATTAATCTATCCTTTGAAATTTGCTATAATTTTATATAGATAGCATTGGAATATTTTGACTGTGTGAGCACAAAGGATTGATTTATTATTATCGTACTTGAACAGTCTCTATGACAAAAAGGCATTATACGCGGCAATAAGTGGTAATAATTATATACACTCTCATTCTCTTTATATAATTCTTTATCTGTCAAATAGTTTTGACTGATTCAATCGTAAAACCTTTTAACAAATCAAATAAATATTAATTGGATATTAAACCTCAATAGAATTCGTCGGTAGTATTTGTTTTAGAACGATGAGTTTATTTCAACTGTATTGATAAATTTTATTGATATATTCATCAAGTATCTAACTTAAAACACGTCAATTTGTGATTGAGCATTATTCAGGAGGGGGAATTGGATTATTGTTTCTTACTGTTTTTTCTGCAGTTTACGATAATAATTAGACACATATTAATCGCGCAAAAATAGCGATATTTGCACAAATTGGAAAAACTGATTCTAGAATGACAGATATTTCAAAATAACGTTGGATAGTATTATAGTACATTTACATTCACCTAAAATATGTAGTCAGTTCAATAAAAAAAAGAATTATAGTAACAATATACACGAATTTAATCATTGCTGATGAAACTTCTACTACACATGTATCAGTTGGATTTATAAATACAATAAAATCTTGGTTTAAAATGTTTCTTGCATATACAGCACAAAAGTCAAAAGAAATATATGTATATGTCTATTTAAAAGATATTTGTAAAATGTTTTACGTCCATTTGCATGGAAATATCGGCATTATCAAGCATACTTTTCAATAATCTTAAATTACTTGTACATCATTACGTCTGGCGATTGATACATGCACATGTATGCATCGCATAAAAGTCTCTTTGCGTGTTCGGGCAATTGTCGATCATCCGTTAGTTCGCTGAGATATTTGGCTCCTTCTTCACTGAGCCAGTATGGGAAATCTGGACATGGAACCATTTCTGGGATGTTGTAGCCATTTTGTTCACCTGAACGACAAATGGAGCGTTAATAAAAATATTAACAAAGTAATAATGTCAAAAATTCACCTTTTCGATCGGCCATTGAGTCGAAAAAGCACCACGGCGCCTCAGAACCTGATCCACACTTTACAAACGACACGTAGTGTGACGTCTCAATGCAAACGACTGCTGAAAGTTCAAGGAAAAGTCGTGGAACGAGACAGTGGTCCTGAATCATGGTAAATTCCATTGGTACTACGAGTTTTTTTGGCTGATGATTCGTGCGTTTTTCATGCTGATGTACCTAAAAATCGAGAATATACCGCATTACTCATAAAAAAGGGTTTATAATTTTTTTTATGTTTGAAAAAATCATTTTAAAAAGTTATTTACTCGATCGAGACACGTTCCACAAAAGGCAATGCTTTCAAGGCCTACTCCACGCTGTCCATAGCACTCTTTGCACTCAAATTCTGCCAATTTTGAACACACGTCGCACTGTCGTGGAGCTGCAAAAAAAATTAATCGAAAATTATAGAGAATTTTCTGTTTTAAAGGTTCAAAGTCGATAGTAGTGATGATTTACAGTCTTCAATGATGTCTGTCACGTCGAGCAATAGTGTAGGCTGTATTTTGGGATACATTTTGAAAGATTTTCCAAAGCGAGGCATTTGGATTATCAAACAGGACGGAACTTCCTTCAGTCTAATGTTGCTTGTTAGAAAACTCTGCTCAAGCAGCTGCTGTACAGTCGGTAGATTAAGATCATTGTCCTTTTCCACAAACAATTGATAGTGATAGGCATCCTGACCAGAACTCAGTTTTAAAAAGGGCTCGGCATTCAAAATTTGTGCGACTAGCGATGTCAAAAATTCTTCGGGATCTTTCTCCTCGCTCGTCAGGCCTGAGATTGATGATAATTTTTCCAAAAGTGTCCTAAGTTTCATTACTCGATCGGCTTTCACAAAAATATTTTTTCTGAGCGGATTAACTATTTCCTCTCGTAAAACCCTCTGAACTTCTTCGTACTGTATGCAGTCGTCTTCACATCGAGGCCTATAATTCATATACATTAACAATCTGTATTTAAAATGATTAATGTAGATTTTAATTCTTTCTCTATACCTGAAGAGCAGATTATCAAAGACATTTGTGAATGCAAACATACTGAAGAGCGTGGCATCCAGGTAACACGAATTATGATGACCCTGGATACCTCGGTACTTGCCGCATATTTTTTTTAAATCTCCTTTTACGCATATCGGTCTCACTATTCCAGTTATCACGGAATTTTCAATCTTTCCCAACTCCTCTCCGTTGATTTTAATCATATGATCATTTACCTTTGACATAAATAACTTGACATGACTATAAGATAAAAATTATATCCACTGAGTCGATTAAATTCGTGATATTTACGGGCATTATGTTGAATTCTTGGCAGCATCGAATATCAGCAAATATCGCTCTGTTCGGTAGGCAATTGAAGTATCTGATGTCGTTGTGAGTCCCATCAGTGCCGAGTGGATGCGGTTCATCCTAATGGAATCAAAAATAACTTGTTAATTGTAATAATAAACTTTCAGGAACGAATTCGCGCGAAAATATTAGTGTGTTTAAGACTTGCCAATTCGATAGCTGCCATTATTTCTCCTGGGATTGACCCTGGTAGGCTGCCAATCCAACGTATCACTCCATAATGCCTGTCAGGTCCAACGACAACTGAACTCCCCAGGTGCAAATTTTCCGAGTTTTCTCGTTGCATTAATTCACTACCGACTGCATCTGTCACATTCAATTTGCAAAAACATTAAATACAAATCATTCCAATTAACTCGAATAGTTTGTTTTTTCATAAAACAATATGTAAAATGCCTAAAAATATTTTTTTATATCAATTAACTGCCAAAAATTTCGGAATTCATCATCTAATCTTGACAAATTGTCTTTTTCCTGAGTGATTTTTCCCTAAATTTACGAGTTAAACTAGTTATATTATTGCTGTTTCATTTTTAGAAAGTAGAACGTTAGACATTGCTAAATCTGGACAGAAAATTTAATAATCCGAAATGCACTTGAATAATTTAAAAACAATCATTATCTTTTAAAATAGTAAAAATAGTAATATAAAACAGTTATTGGACTTTAATGCTTACTATAATTAACCACATTTATATTATCATACGGTGAATTAGGATCACTACACACATTCAACTCGACATCACTATTCCATTTGTGATCAACTAAAAAAATCGGAATGTTTTGCAAAGCCGCAGCCATATTTTAAATAATTAAAACAACAACGATGCACGGTTGTCTAGAGTGATCGAACAGTTCCAAGGTACACTGTGCTTCTGGCTATTTTCAGGCTCGTTCGTGTATTATTAACCCACACTCGGCGATTCCGTATTGAAAACGCGGAAGTTGTTATCTACGTGAGTTAAATTCGAGATTTACATTTAAAATAATTACCAAAAGGGTGGTAGTCGAAGGTACTGATGTTTTTACTGAAATTTCCCGTTCGATCACTGCTCGTTAGAATTTTTGATTTTGTGGACTGGTGCAAAACCTTGGCAACTAATGCATCGTTCAAGTGTGAGCTTGCAGACTCGTCGTTATTGTTGTTGGTGTCTTCAAACATCGCCAACTGCTCCTTGGTAATTGAATTTCCCTCATGCTGCTGTCTTTTATTGTTGCGATGATTGTTTGTCGTACTATTAATAAAGCTATCAATTTGTTTGATCGAGAGAGAGGCTTCAATGTCGTGCTTGAATAATTTTTCTGCAAATTAAACAGATTTTTTATAAATTATTCTAATAGAGAGTAAAATTGAATTTAATATACCATTGCTAGAATCTGCAATTTCGAATGAATCATCGTCCATCAATTGAATAAAATTTAATGTCGTAATTACACCGTCATTTGATGCGCCGGCAAGTACTTTTTTCGCAATAAGTGTCGTACGAATACTGTCTGGTTTATGCTAGAATAGAAAATCAGTGATTATTAGACAAGAAAGACTATGGAGAAAAATAAAGTAGCTCACCAGTATCTCAAGTCCAAAAAAAAATCCTGGACCCAATTCCTCAACTGGTCCGATAAATTTTATCACAGCCTTGTACTTGATATCGGCATTCAGGTCAGGGCGATACAAAACTCTGCTTTTGACTTTTAAATTTTTTGCCTTTTCACATAATTCACTGTCAATTGCCAGGCGAGCTCGGTCCTGAGGTGACGGCACTGCTGCTAGATAATGCCAAACGATTTGAGGCACAGGAATAACGTCCACTCGATTACATCTCCACTCAGTTTTCTTCCAAACACTGTCGTCATTTAGATCATGAACTCGAATTCTCATCCCTCCATCTGGTTGAGTCTCATTTGCCTCGATCAAGGTACCAAGGCGTAAAGTATAACAATTCACATGACAAGTACCAGACAAACGACTGACGAGAATATTTTTTTTCGCTACAAAATAACACGACAGGGCTGGCGAGCTTCTACTTTTATTGTTATATACCTTGGTATCCATGTCAACAAATATTTACAATTATTTACGTCAAAACATGGATCTTGCAGCCTGGACAACCTATGTAAAGATCACTATTATTTATTTCCAAAAATACATTTGTTTCTGAGTTGTTCACATGCTTCTCCATGAAAGTTACTCCGCAACTTAAAAAAAAATCTAATATAGTATAAGGACAACTGCTGCAGTTGTGTATTATAATTTGAAAATATTTTTTGTACTGTATTGAAACGACGACATTTAATTGATTTGACAGCTGTACATACATGTATGTATGTCGTATATATTAGTGATGCGAAATGCGACTGTCATATTTCGTTTTCGGTCAAGTCACAGCCAACTTGACCGTCAATTGACGTTAAAAAAAAATGATTGTGGCTATATTCGGACCCCCCACGGTGTGCCGTACACGGCACACACGGCACATACAGTACAAAAATATTTTGTTGATTCATGAAATGTGTAATTTATATATAAGTAATATATCACGATTTATATAGCTCATAATGGTCTACCGCGTCGAATGTCGGCGCGCGATGCCGAGTGGCGCGGGTTCAAGTCCCCGTGAAGTTTTTTTTTTTATTTCAACTTAGCAGTTGTTTATCTTATAAAACATTTATTATGTGATTCGACAATTGATTTATGCTATTTAAGCAATTGTTCAATGTTCGAATAGCAAAAAAAAATGTTTTTGAAAATTTAGTTTTTTTTTTAAATTGTGGCTACGGATCAATAGTCACAAAAAATTTTATCGAACATTTTTTATAGGAAATTTAATTCCCTACAATTTATGTAGAATACATTTGTGCCATATCTTGCGTACTTACCGAGTTATCACAAAAAAACTAAAATTAATTTAGGTTTTTCAATGATAACTCAATAAATAAAGAAGATATCGACAAATTGTACTCTTGATAAATTAATAAACATTGAATTTTCTACAAAAAATGTTCAACAAAATTTTCTGTAACTATCAAACTTTAGCCAGAAATCGCAAAAAACAAAATTGAACAACGAGAAGGGGGGACCCTATTAATTCATATTTCACGGAAAATTTAGATCGACAATCTGCCGCGGGGTGGCGCTGCGGTCGCAAATCACGATTTTTCGTTTTTCCGCGATATCTCGCGAAATAACGGAGATATCGCAAAACGTTACTCTATATAAATTATTGAAAATTGAATTTTCTACAAATTATGTTTCGTAAAATTTTCTGTAGCTCGTCATCCGTAGCCAGAAACTCAAAAAAACTGAATTTCAGAAAATGTTTTTTTTCTCGTGAGTAATGGCAGTCAATTAGTCAAATTGTCAATTATATACGATAATAAGTTGTTTAATCCATGAAATTAGCGTTATTTTAGTGTTTTAAAAAAGTTAAGATTTTTTTAGCGTCGGAAAAACACTAAAATAACGCTAATTTCGTGGCTTAAACAACTGTTTATAGTACGTAATTAACAATTAGACTAATTAACTGCCATTAATCACGAAAAAAAAAACATTTTCCGAAATTTAGTTTTCTGGGTTTTCTGGCTACATATTTGAAGTTTGTAGTTGATTTCCATGATTTCATGGGCGTAAAAGTGTGTCGGTAATGTAGATATCTTATTGCCCGCGAAATGGTAGTGCGTGCGCGCGCAAATCGTTTTTAAAAATGGCGACCAGTAATGGCGGAGCACAAACTGTAGCTTAGACTTGTGTGAGAGTATGGGTAAATCGACCGTGAGTTTTGTTCAGTTTTTGTTGCGCGTGTGAGTGTCTGCAGCTCTCATTGCAGAGCAGTTTTTATTTATCAAATTTTTAAGTGCCGATGTTCGGTTGAAATAATTAAATGTGTGTTGAAAATGTCGAATCCGGGCGGTAGCAGGCGGAACGGGGCGACGAAAATACGTCTAACGAGTAAGTTTGCGAGAGGGAAAGGACGACAGGAAGAGAGCCACAAGCTCTGCTGTGGCTCGTGAAAGTTCTCGTCCTGAGCGTAACGAAAAAATGCGTGTCTCTCGTCGTATTCAAGCGCCTCACACATATATTTCCTAGCATGCTGCTGCTGCTGCTGCTGCTCCTCCTCAACATATTATTTCTTAATGCTCTTTAAAGTGGCCCTGATTGCCCTGATCACCTCGCTAAACGGACGCCCCTCGTCATCAGTGGACATGTCATCCTCTCGCAACAAATTCGCAGTCGGTCTCGGTTGGCTAGACTGTGTACCCACTCCGCAACGTCCTGCAGCTACGCGGATGGTCACAGTTGCCCGTGTCAGACCCCACCGAGAGAGCCGTCTGGGAGGCCGCGGGCGAGGCCGTTTTATTTCATGAGTCTGCTCAGAGAGCGACTAATTTGATCCAATTCCCAGTGCACCACACACATGATTGACGTCTTTCTTATATTTTCTGCCTCTTCTCATTCTTTGCTCATCTGTCATCATCAACAGCCATCAGAGCTACTTTCCTTCCACTCCTCTTATTTCAATAACAACTCTCCACTCTGCTTTCCAGCTATCGCGATATTGATACAGCGATAACACGCGTGAATATAAATAAGTATTTCCTTTACATACAACCACACTAACATTTATTTCTTTTTCTCTTTTTTTTTTGTTTTTCTTTACAGTACTCTGCGCCCGAAATTTAGCGAGAAAAGATTTATTTCGTGAGTATCAGACTGAACAACATTACGTACATTCACACACAAGATTAATTAATTCATTCCAACAACACAGGCCTACCTGATCCATTTGCCAAGGTTACCGTTGACGGCTCAGGTCAATGTCACAGCACGGACACCTGTAAAGCCACCTTGGACCCCAAATGGAATCAACATTATGACTTGTAAGTATTAATCACACAGTTGTGTCTGCCTCAATCTAATCAAAATCACCATTACATTTAAATTCGATTTGCAGATACATAGGTAAAAATGACGGGATTACGATTTCGGTCTGGAACCATAGGAAAATCCACAAGAAACAGGGTGGCGGCTTTTTGGGATGCGTCAGAATTCTATCCAATACGATTCAGAGGCTCAAAGACACCGGATGTAATTGTTTTGCTGTCATTTATAAGCATGCTGCCATTACGAATGACACATTGAACATCAATAATCACGTCTATTCATGAATTTCTATTCAGATCAACGTCTAGATCTGTCCAAGGCACACACTGACGACACAGATGTAATCAAAGGTCAAATAGTGGTGTCTCTACTGTCTCGGGACGGTCACAATGGAGCAGTGAGCAGTAATACCGTGGGCCACAATGCAGTTGTGGATGTCCTCGGGGATCTGAGCTGTCCCACAGACCTGCCGGACGGCTGGGAAGAGCGCAGATCGCAGAGTGGCCGACTCTACTACGTCAATCATTACACCCGAACGACTCAATGGATCCGACCAAACACACGGTATGAATTACTTCCGCCATAGTCTGCGTTGACAGTGAGCACTAGCAATTTCATTTCTAGGCCTAACAATACGATAATACCGACGACACCCGAGCCGCCAGCGATACCTGCGTTTGAACCGACCTCTCCGAGCAGCAGCGGATCTCCACCGCATGTCCAGGCAGACACTCCACCGCACAATCGTGCCCCGGAGACCTGGAATGGCGATGGTACTCCCAGTCGGGGTCCCAGTCGAGACAGTTCCGCTCAAAACACACCGAGGACAACGCCAACGCAGAGTCAAAACACGAGAAATACACCACCACCACCACCACCGTCGGCCGGGCGTGATCGACGAACTCCGCGCACCAACAGTGATGAGCAAAATGCCAATCAGGGATCTAATGGCCGGTTGGAGAGAAGTCAAAATGCTGGGCAATCGAGGCGACCCAGTCGACCGAATCGAAGCCGAAATGGCGTACTGCTGGCAGGCGAGCGGAGAAATGACAATCAGCCTGCTGATTTGCCGCGTGGTTACGGTGAGAATTTTATTATTTCATACTTACAATTAATCTCTCATGTAAAAACTCGAATTATTCATTATTTCAATGTTTGAATATTCGTATAAAGTTGGTTTATCTTTATCTTTAGCCAAATATCGTGAATTAACTTGCTTTTATTTTCAACATGTCAACTCATTCGGGGTTATATATGGATATGTGCTTGCAGAAATGAGACAAACACAGCAGGGACAAGTTTATTTCTACCATGTGCCAAGTGGCGCGTCAACATGGCACGATCCACGGATTCCACGAGATCTGCCGGCCAATGAGTTGGCGAGCGAGTTGGGTCCTTTGCCGAGTGGATGGGAGATGCGACAG
The DNA here is from genome assembly GCA_002156465.1 of Macrocentrus cingulum. Taxonomy (NCBI): domain Eukaryota; kingdom Metazoa; phylum Arthropoda; class Insecta; order Hymenoptera; family Braconidae; genus Macrocentrus; species Macrocentrus cingulum. The sequence continues at coordinate 93,212 of MVJL01011760.1, read as the reverse complement.
ACGCCAAGCGGTCGAGTGTATTTTGTCGATCACAACAACAGAACGACGCAGTTTACTGATCCAAGATTGTCGACGCAGATTATCAACAACTTGCTCAAGCGACACAACAGCAATAATGGCGCTGCGACAAATCCATCGACTGGCAATACGAGCAATAGAAGTGATGCACCGACCGAAACGACTCCACCACCTGCATCGCAGTCGACGGCGCCACCACCGCCGGCTGGCGTGGCAGTTGTTAATGCTAATCAAGCCACGAGACCGTGCAATCAAACAAATAATAATTCACTGACTGCGGAAAATAATAGTAGCCAGGGCGTGACGCAAACTATTTCCGACTTGCCGAAAGAGCTGATGGAGAGTGAATTATTGCCGAAATACAAGCGCGATCTTGTGGCTAAACTCAAGTGCCTGCGAGCAGAGTTGAATGCCCTGCAGCCCCAGAGTGGTCACTGTCGACTCGAGGTATCGAGAAATGAAATATTTGAAGAATCCTACAGGATTATAATGAAAATGAGGCCTAAAGACATGAGGAAAAGATTGATGGTGAAGTTTCGCGGTGAAGAGGGCCTCGATTACGGTGGTGTTGCACGTGAATGGCTTTATTTACTGTCTCACGAGATGTTAAATCCACAGTACGGCCTATTTCAGTACTCCAGGGACGATAATTACACGCTGCAAATTAATCCGGACTCTGGAATCAATCCTGAGCATCTTTCGTACTTCCATTTCGCTGGTCGAATTATCGGTATTGCGGTTTTCCATGGTCATCACGTGGACGGTGGCTTTACTATGCCCTTCTACAAGATGCTTCTCAACAAGGGTATTACCCTGAGTGATATTGAAGGCGTAGATCCCGAGCTGCATCGAAGCCTCACGTGGATGCTGGAGAACAGTATTGACGGTGTGCTTGAGGCTACTTTTTCTGTTGAACACTGCAGCTTTGGAGTCTTGCGAAATCACGATTTAAAGCCGGGTGGCAAAGATATCGCCGTGACCGAGGAGAACAAGAGAGAATATGTACGGCTCTATGTGAATTATCGTTTTATGCGCGGGATTGAGCAACAATTTTTGTCACTGCAAAAAGGATTTCATGAATTAATACCGCCGCAACTATTGAGACCCTTTGACGAGCGTGAATTGGAGCTTGTTATCGGTGGACTGGGTTCTATAGACATCAATGATTGGAAGATGCACACGAGACTGAAGCACTGCACACCTGACACACCTGTTGTCAAGTGGTTTTGGCAAATTGTCGAGTCTTACGGCGAAGAAATGCGTGCCAGACTTCTTCAATTTGTTACCGGCAGCTCTCGAGTACCCCTACAGGGATTTAAAGCATTGCAAGGTCAGTTTAAGTGGTTCAAAGAATAATTGAAGAAATGCAATGGATTATAATTTTTTTCGTTCGATTTCATTTTCAGGATCAACAGGTGCGGCTGGACCACGTTTATTTACTATCCATGCAGTCGATGCTCCCAGTGAAAATTTACCAAAAGCTCACACGTGCTTCAACAGGATAGATATACCACAAAGTTATCCATGCTATCAGAAGATGCTCGATAAGCTCACTCAAGCTGTGGAAGAAACTTGTGGATTTGCCGTCGAGTAAATGGTAAGTTTAAATCAATAAAAAAATATAAATCGAAAAAGTTGAACATGTTTTGGTAGAATATGTTACATTTTATGCTAGGTATTGAGGGGATATATAGTACTTAGTTTTATCATTGTAATAATATTTGCAGAAACAATGAACATTGAAGAATTGTCTTTCAATCTCCAAGCACTTCGACTGGCATCTTGGCACAAATAATATTATTTTTAGCTCGGCCTAGTAGTTGTTTTATCCTTTATATATTCATTTACAAACAAAGAGAGTTTCGGAGAGGTAATCAAGCGAGAGAGAGGAGAGAGAGAGACGAAGGATTTATTCAGCATGACAATGTAAAAAGTAATCGTAGTAACCGTCAATTATCGTCATATCATTGAAGGCAATGAAGAATATTATATACAGTAATAATTTTTTCTAGTTCAAGTTTTTAAGTTTCAAGTCCAGCTGTCAAATTTGTCCAGATATGCTGATGTTTTATAGGGACGAGAGATATAGGACTTATTGACAACAAAAAATGCTCTTTTTAAGAAGCGTGAAAAAAAAATTATTTTAATGAGAAAAAAAATCATATCAATTTGCTAATGATTTTTGTTTAAAAAAAAAACTATTATTAACAATTATTTAAATTTCTTTAATTTATTTTATCATGCAAGGAGTCCATTGAATATTTTTTATGTTAGGCTTTATTTACGCCCAAGCGAACAAACAAAGACCTGATGAAATTTTGTGAGCATAACCACACGTTTGTGTACATTGAAAACAAAAAAAAAGTAAATAAACAATTAAATTGTGTCCATGCACATAGTTTACAGGTGTAAACACAAGTGCAATCGAGTGTTTATTTAGTAAATGACAAAAGAAAAAATGTAAATAGTTTATTAAAGTTCGAAAAAAAGAAGATATTGTTGACGTGTATGTGTGTAAAGCCCAAGGTCTGATTGGAAGGGATAAAAAGGATATTTGTTATTTTAAACATATTTAATTGAAAACGAAAGAAAAAAAAAGATATATATTATAAATATCACACTAGCGTTAATTAAAAAATAAATAAAAAAAACGCAATAATTTGCGCAAATTTGACAAAATTGTAAAATAGTAGAATAAAAAAAAATGGGGGTGAGCAAAAAAAAAATATTTTGTTCAATATATCGCCTTATAACGAGGGAAAAAGAAAAAGAAAATTCTGACATCAATTTCAAGAGCTTTTCGTCACCAATTCAACATATCTCTTTCCATTTTTTATTACGAAATAGTCTAGTTACTATTTCATAATAAAAAAACGCAGTTTGATTTCACCATTAATCTCTATTTTTTTTTATATTTTATCAGACGGTACACTTTTCTTCTTTTTATTTATAAATATATTCATAAACGCTCGTTTGCGTTTTAAAATAATAAAATAAATGAGGCGACGTTGAGCTAACGACGAGAGTGCCTTCAGAATTAAAACAGAAAAGAAGAAAATATTTGTTAATCATATCACAAGAATGAATAAGAAAAAAAGGCCAAACTCTAGTGTGTGTATGTAGAAAAAATTTGTTGAAGTATCGTTCGAAAGTTTTGAATGGGGTAGAGCAAAAAAAAAAATTGTAAAACAATGAATAATATGGAATTGTTGAATGTAAAATGATGCAAAAATAACGTAAATTATTTGAATGTCAAGTGTGACTGCCAAACAATTAATTTTCAATCTTTCAGTCTGGCTATAGCACATTTTTTTTTTACATATACGGATAACAAACAAACAAAAAAAGAACGCTAAGCGTGATTGTTGATATTAATCGTGTTCTTTTTTTTATATTTAAAATAGTTTAGAAAAAACAATTAGACGAGGGCCCCGTTATTTAATGCACGGGAGTCAACTTTTTTCATGCTCCGTATAATTTTTTTTTTGTTTTCTCACGCACCTGTTTAAATATCTTGTAAATTAAAATTTTTAACTGCGATTAATTGTTATTAATTATTAATATAAATTAATATCCTTCATGACGATAATTACCTATTTCATATCATCGGTCTCAGATTTTTTTGTTTTGTTTTGTTTTGTTTTTTTTTTTTATTTCATCATAATTACTATCGTTGCGCAAACTTTACTAAATTTTAAGCAACACAAGATACTGTACATATCTCTTTCACTTGTTCCTTTTGTATTTCGGAAAATGAAAACAAACAAAAAAATGTATATTTTAATAAAATATCCAAAGGTACGGACATGTTTTTCAAGAGTTTTCATCACTTCCTTAACAAATAAAAAACAATTTTTTTCTTCATTGTAAGGCAATAAAATCGGATCAACACTACAATCTCACATTTAACATAACACCAGTGTATATTGCGACACAATTGGAGTACATAATATTACAATGGTGCATAATAAAATTCTATACATATTTAGTATCTCATCTATCTAATGATAAATCATAAATGAATCTTTTTTTTTTTTATGTTTTTTTCAATTATTATAATTTCCATCACAAAATTTCTCTTCAAGATAGTCTGTGAAATTTTTATCAACAATGATTTCATTAAATTTCAAAACTTTAGACTTGAAAAGATAATTTTTTGATTCCCATGTTTTTTTCCCACACTTTTCTCCTGCTTCCACTCTCTTGCAACTAATCAAACAAGCAAAAAACTCATTACCATCATCATCATCATCATCATCTCTAAAAGCATATAATAACGCCAATTTCATTCCTTCCTCTGTAACATAGTCATAATAATTCATATAAACATTAATTCTATGTTGTTCACGTTTGTTATATTCATCTTATACATTAAAGGGCCATTAACGTCGGAATTACAGGGGGGAGGGGGGTCAAAAATAAAATTTTTGAAGTGAAACTTCTTATGGCGCGTTAGGTACAGAAAATGGAGGGGTAAGGCTCCAGGGACATCTACATTGATTTCAGCTGAAGGGAAATTGTACGCTACCATTTTTTTTTTCAAGTTTTTCTTTTTTTTCTTTCATTTCATTTTAGTCTCATTTGCTAGATATTCAAGGAGTAGATAACTCTGAGAGATGCAGTAATATTTTGCATATATCGGATTGTGTGAATATATACATAATGTATATTAGCCCGTAGGCGCATATTTTATTTTTCCGCCAACAGTAATGGTGTGTACCACCATCACGACCACTTGGACACTATATAAATGTTTATTTAAACCTCGACAACAAAGTAAAATCATATATTGTCCGGAATTTTTCTTATCTTTTTCTTTCTTTCATTCTTTTTTTTTTTTTTTCATTTTTATTTGGTTACTTGGTTAGTACGTGTTCATAAAGTATATTGATGAAACACACTAATTTTATCATTTGATTAAAAACTTCATGCGAATCTATATGACGCTCTAATACACGCACATTGGATTTAACTCCATTATTTGTGGACCAATATTAAACAAATATTCAACTTATTATCAATGATTTGATATATGTATCGTGTACATACGCGCGACTATTTAAAATCATATAATATTTATATTTATATATTTTTTTGCTTTTTTTGTCCTCTAATCATAGTACTTTGTCTATGCAATATTCTTTTCATTTTTTTTTTGTTTATCATACATTGTTGTTGCGACGCTCTCACTGCCCAACACAATTTAACTAAAGCTTTATAAAGCTATATAATATTAATCATTAACGTGTCATTGCATTCATATCGATTCGGATTTCTTATCGTTTTTCAACTCGTATTCAATACGAGTTTTCAATATTCTACAAGAGCGTCGCATTGCTGTCAAGGCGCTTAAATTCACTTTATACGAAATACATGGCCTTATATAACTTTCAGTTACATCTAAATTTTGTCATTGTTAAACCATTAATTTAAAACAAAAAAAAATCATAAATGACTTTCTCTCGTACGATACGTATTATTACACTCGTTTTTTTCTTTCGTTCCTCTTTTTTTCACAACTACAATTAAAATTTGCCAAAAGAATTAAAAAAAAAAAAGCAGCAGCAGCCGAATTTATTGCACTCGGACATAATAGCTAAAAACTCTTAAATTGACGACTCGTGTTTACAATGAAAACTTCAAATAATTAGATAGATATCTTTTATATATCTTACTCTCGCGCTTTTTACCTTTTTCTCATCTGCTATCTACACTTTAAAACATGTAATTCATATATATGTATACATATAAACTATTTCAACAAAGAAAGATAAATCAACTGAAAAAAAAAGATAAAATTTTTCTTCTCTGACAAATCGCGTTTCCACATTATTATAATTATCGTGAAATAAAAATGGAATATAATTTTCTTCTTATGTGATCAATTCAATCAGTTATTACGATTGCATATATTGAATGCCGATTAGAAAAAAACATTTTTCGACAGCTAATATATAGGTATGTTATGCAACATTACTCGTCGCATAACAAACTTTTCATCACTAGCATTGCATGAAACACTATAAAAAATATTTATAGCGTTTAATCATGAACAGTCGAATTAAAAACTATTTTCATGATTATTCCTCCACAAGATTTGACATGATTACCAGCTGTGTATTGTGGCTTACCCTCATTTTTGGTCCCTTTAGTAAGATGTGAGAACGCCCGGCGGCGTAGGTACAACCACAGTGTGTTGAGGAACAACTGATGGAGCCGGTGGTGCCAGGGGATGTCCAACTAGCACAGCAGCAGACGCGGGTATGGGCAATACACCGGGTTGCGGTATCGCCGAAGCCGTGGTGACTTGTGTGGGCGGGCCCTCGGCCGCGTGTTTTCGCAAGTGTCTCAGCATATTGCCCTTTTCCACAAAGGTCTTGCCGCAATCCGGACAGCTGTGCGGGCGCTCGTCCGAGTGCGAGCGTCTGTGCGACACCAGATGACCTTTGCACATAAAGTCCTTGGGGCAGAGGTCACAGCGGAACGGCCGCTCGGCGTTGGAACCCTTGTTGTGTGATCGCATGTGGAAAAGCAAATTGCCCTTTAGCGGGAAACTCTTGCCACACTCGGTGCAAACAAATGGACGCTCGCCCGTGTGACAGCGCATGTGATTAACCAGATGTTCCTACAGTTAATATGATTATTAATATTGGAAGAATTTTTTTTTTTTTTTAATAAAATGTTCAAATACCTTTCTTGTAAAAGGCTTGGAGCAAACGTTGCAGCAATGTGAAGAATCTCCCGTGTGCTGTCGTAGATGATTATTAAGATGCTCCTTGCGGGTAAAAGTCCTTTGACAAAACTCACATCTGTGTGGCGATTCGCCAGTATGAATTCGTACATGATTCGTCAAGTGCTCCTTACGCGTAAATGACTTGGAGCAGAAGTGACATCGATGTGGCGATTCGCCTGTATGTTGACGCACGTGATTTGTCAAATGTTCCTTCCGCGTGAACGATTTGGTGCAATACTGGCACTTGTGCGGTGACTCACCCGTGTGCTGCCTCACGTGGTTCACCAGGTGATCCTTCCGTGTAAACGCTTTCGGACAGTACTGACAACGGAAGGGTGTTTCACCTGCGTAATTTTAATAAGAAATTTTTTTCCTTTCTTTTCTTCTTATTTTATCATTTTTTGCAAAAATTAAATTTTTCAATTAATAGCGTCATTCAGACATGGTGGTTATTTGCACAAGGCGAGTTTTGCCCAAAACAAACGGCTATTGCATATACATGACTGTAAACTTTTACAAAATTTATCAGTTTTAAAAATTAAATTAATCGAAAAAATGATATTAAAGTAATTGTCAATATTGCAATATCCGTTTGTTATGCTTTTTATTTTATTTATATTAAAATCTTATTATCCATGATGATGAATCCACTCGTATTAGTGAATGAAAAGCCCGAAAAAGTCAGAAAAAAATAAATATTTCCTCTGACAATAATTATATCAAATATAATAAGCATGTAATGAGAGCGGTGAATTAGGCAGGGATATCGACTCTGAATTATAGCCATATTTGACAAGGAAATGACACCGCAATATTCCATAAAATTAAAATAAACATATGAATTATCAAGTATGAATAATTACGGCGAGATGATCTTAACAAAATCCTTAAGACTAAATAATAAAAAAAAATTAAATTAAATGCATTAGTCAGTAGAAAAAATGGATAAAAACGAGTATGTAGTAGATGATTTCATTTCGTAAAAACATAAATTAATGAAAAAAATAAATAATTTTATTTGAGGTGTGAACAACTGCCAACCGCTCTCACCTGTGTGTTGGCGAATGTGGTTAACTAGGTGTTCCTTTCTGGTGAACGATTTGGAGCAGAAGCCGCATCGATGTGGAGACTCACCCGTGTGCTGTCGTACGTGGTTTAAAAGATGCTCCTTTCGTGTGAAGGTCTTTGAGCAGAAGTCACAGCGATGCGGTGTCTCGCCCGTATGCCACATTATGTGGTTCGTGAAGTGCTCTTTCCTCGTGAATGACTTACCTGCATTAGTATAGATCAAACAGAAAAAATTTTTTAGTTTTCCAAAAGAATTTGCACGATTCGCAAACTTGCTCAAGATAAAACAAACGTATCTTGTCGTTTCTCTCGTAAATTTTATCCGTAACCGTATTAAATAACTAATTCTAGTCCATGTAAATAATTTTATATGGTCTAATTTGTTGCTTTATTGACAATACCCGTCCTCATATGGATCAATAACTTCCGTTTATCAATTATTGAAGAATAAATTCGTGTTTCCAATGAAAAATTAACGTGACTTACCACATATTTCACAGCGGAAAGGCGTATCATTGGTGTGTGAGCGCATATGATTTGCCAAATGTTCTTTGCGAGTGTATTTTTTCCCGCAAACCTGACAATGATGCGGTGTCTCACCAGTGTGCCACATGACATGATTCATAAAGTGTTCTTTACGAGTAAAACTCTTTTTGCAGATATCACAACGATGTGGCGTTTCTCCAGTATGTTTTCTCACATGATTTACCATGTGTTCCTTGCGCGTGAAAGTTTTTGCGCAATATTGACACCTGTAAAGTATTTTTTTTTTAAGTTAAAACCCTCTAAATAAATCAGATTCTATCAACATCGAGTGACAGTACCTGTAAGGCGTTTCACCAGTGTGACAACGTGTGTGATTGTCCAGATGTTCTTTTCGCGCAAAACTCTTGCCGCAAACAGTGCAGTTGTACGGTTTATCGGTGGCATGGCGCTTCATGTGACGCTCTAAGGATGGAGCATTGGCAAACACGTGGAAGCACACGGCACAGGTGAACATGGAGCCACCGAGGTGACATTTACCGTGGCGAGTCAAGTCGTTGGCATTGGTAAATGCTTTACCACACACCTGACACGTAAATGGCTTTCTCTCGGTGTGATAGCGTCGATGGACAATCAACTGATAGCGAAATTGAAAGATTTTTCCGCAAACTTCGCACGCATGACTGCCAACTGAAACTGGCGAGGCACTCGGTCCCGGTGTTGCCTCTCCATCGCTCGTTTTTATGTCAAATTTATTCAGTTGAACTTGTTGAACTAGAGGAGTGCCATTTTGTATGGTTGTTACAGTTTGCGTGGGCACTGTGCCACCTACGAGCGTCGTTCCAGCTGCTATTTCACTCTGAAGTTTGCCAAAAACCTCGTGGTACGCCAACAGCTGATTAATATCTTCCACATTTACCTGCTAAATCACGAATTGTTTTTTTTTTTCTGTTTTTTTAGTTTGTAAATGCACAAGTTTGGATTAGTGGCAGGTTTGCAATTAAAAGAATCTACTAATTTTTTATTTTGTTATTTTGAGAAAAAGTGAATTTATCGGGCTTAAATACCTTATATATATTCTGTACCAACTCAACGCCCAATGTTTTCGCCAAATCTTGCTCATTGCCCGCGCTGATTTTCACCACTGAACCGTCAGCAGTTCTCACATCCATCATGTGTCCTCCAGGCTTCAAATCTGGCACTTGAAATCTGCAAGAAAAAATATTTATCCGTCAGAAAAATGTTAATACGTGATTAAAACAGCCTTTAAGGTGATTTTCTAACGATTGGTAAACGGAAAAATTAAATAAATAAACTTTTAATAGCTTGATTTGAAGAAAAAAACCATAATTTTCTCAAATTAATTGTTAATAAATCACCTTGAAAAACTTTAATCAAACACCGATTATCTCGGGTTGATTAAATTTAATTAAAATTTCATACTGGCTCATATTCAGTTGACGAAGTTCTTTTTCTTTTTCTGGTTTATCTTGATTATTTTGATTGGTATTGTCTGCACCCGAGCTTCCGCCCAAATTTACTCCCATCTGCTGTTGTTGTTGTTGTTGTTGTTGTTGTTGTTGTTGTTGTTGTTGCTGCTGCTGCTGTTGCTGCAACAGGGTCGCCTGCAAATCTTGCGGTTGCTGCAGTTGCAAGTCGCACTGAACTTGACAATGCACCTGGCTATCACTGCAGCGCTCGGTAGTGCAACTACCCTCATCTTTCACTTTATTTTCGTCCCTCTGGCCAGGCTGATTTTGCGAGTTTGGACCGGCATTTTGGGGATTTTGATGTGCCTGCATCTGGTGGTGAGACTGCTGCTGCTGCGCTTGATGTAATTGTTGCTGCTGTTGATGCTGCTGGGACTGCATTTGCTGCTGCATTTGAGCGTGAGCAGCCTGCAGATGACTCGTTGGTATGTGGGTACCGTCCAGAGTCAGACCAGGAAGAGATACGGGAATCTGTTGAAAGAAAAAATATTGAAAAAAAACTAATTTTTATTCGGGAATTTAGCTTAGCGAAATGAATACGATTCTTGTTATAAAGCAATTATACTCTTACAAATCACAAATTCACAGAAAGTAGAAATAATAAAGTATGAAAGGGACCATTGTAGCTCAGAATTGAATAAAACTGTATATTTACAGGTGAAAATGGAGATTGTCAATCACTCAACTAGAGGCAAAAACTAACTCAATTGCATTGGATGAAGGGAAATTTGGGAACATTGGAGGGTGATTGCAATTAAACGCGAAACAAACCTGCGCAGTGGACTGCAGGGCGCTGTGGTGGCCACTGCTGCTAACAGCTGGCTGATGGTGATGATGCTGTTGCTGCTGCTGCTGCTGCTGCTGCTGCTGTTGTTGTTGTTGTTGTTGTTGTTGTTGTTGTTGCTGAGATGATGCACCCTGGTGGTGCGAGCCTGTTGCCAACGCCATGTCCTGCGACAATGAGGAGCCTGGCTCTTTGGAAGTGGCTTCACCGGTTGCGCTTCTGTGCGAGGAATTGTGATGGGGATGGTGATACACCGAGACCTGGGGTAGCGGTCCGGGAAACAGATTGGTGAGGACCCAATACTTAGCTACCGAGGAAGCTAACGCTACGGCTGTACCTACACGCAGGTCCGCGGACGAATGCGGCACTGTACTTCCTACATTCCCGACACTCGTGGCAGTAGCCAAACCACCCGGGTAAGAAGGACGACCGCTTTGACCCGCGTTTACATCCTACCAATATACATTCAAACATTTGTACAACATCGAGGTAGCATGCAGTGCGCATGCAACGGGCCAAGCTCCAATCAACAAATGCGCCAAACCATCAGTCTCAGTCTCCTTCATTTTATTTCAACTCAAGCAACTAATTGATAATTGACATATTAACAACACGACAATATATATATATATACAACAAACGAGCTTAAACCGTGCCACCATCGCTGTTTATTGCTCTGTAATCAATTCAACTGAATTTTGTCACGGCAATTCGACCAATTCACGAAATTATACCAAATATAGATCTACAAATGCAGCAGAATTATTTTAAAAATCAAGACAACAGTCAGAAATTAGAAAAAAAAAATTACAGATTTGTCTGTAAAAATACAACAATCAAGTTTTCGGTAATAAAAGAATACTCGAGTATTAAACAAAAAGCGTAATAAAAAAAAACACTTAAAAAGCAGTTATTTAAACATTTAGGTGTTATATCGGTCGGTCGGCTAACAATATATCTACATAGGTAAAGTTTTCGAAATATATATATATATATATGATATATTCATACAAAGCAGTAATTTATGCTAAATATATGTCATTTAAATAGTCAGGCACAAAAAATAATGCGTGTTGAAAAATATAGCGCATTTGTAGTTTGGAGAACAGCCTCGTGATAAGGTTTATTTTCAGGAACCTACCTCTTGCTGTGCCTGCGTAGTCGCTGGCAGAGCATGCTGTTCACTATTCATCTTTGTTCAGTGGGGAGTACACGTAAATCGCTTTGGATGCTCCTCATATTCCATCCTGTAAAAACAATTTTTTTCGATTAGAGTATAGCATAGACATGAGACAACATTCACAAGTGCTTTATAATGGCTAAATATCATCCGAATCAACAACAATAAACAGTGAATTATGTATAACCTCAAAACAATTTGATAACTTTGATTAGAGGCATCAAGTATCTCGATAACTGACGCGTCATTGTTTTATTTACCCGCTATCGAGTGTTTCATAGTCGTTAAATACTTATAGATCGAAGAATTAACAAATATTATTAGGAAATAAATTTTGGAAGAGAGCGGGAAAGGATGAATCATCGGGCGAACCACAGTGCGACAAAGGCAAAATATAAAAATGACCAATTTCTTCGAACGATGACACTCCCGATATTTATTTCATGCATTTTTCGTGGCAGCCTCGTAATTTGAGTGTTGTCCAACATGACAGAGCGGCTGTAAGTTGGATAGCACTAGGTCCTGCAGGTAGACTTTGCACACATATGACGCGTCAATTATCACGGCTCGTGGAACGAGGACAAGGGGCCAACAAGATGGACGATTACTACGGGTGGGCGCAGTTGGATGGAAAAAGTACTGAATTTAACGGCTCACGTTATTTTGTTGGTTGAAAATGCTCACTCACGTGGTGCAAGGTGTCGTCGGGGGTTCTAGCATCTCCCGTACGTCGCTCGTCGGCTCGTCTCGAGGCTTTACACGGGGCTACAACGGCGCGTCCCGACGCAAGGGGGGGCAGAGGACGCTCTCCTCTACTCCTTGCCTTGCAGCTTATGCCTCAGCTGTATCTCTCGACGTCTCACCACCTCCAATCGCACCTACAAGCAAATCCCGCACAATAATGGCCACGCAAGTATCGCGAGCGTCTCGACGATCCGACCAAGCGATGCGCCACGCCAATGCCGCGCTAACAGTTACAAAAAACACTACTGATAACGTCTGCAACTGTCTTTTATTCGCGATTCAATCAGGAACAACTGACAGAACAGTGCTTTACGCAAAATACACGACGACTGTCATGGCGCCCCTCGCACTTCCCCGCAGCAGCGCGGAGAGCCGGTCAGCACCTTGGTTGCGCGCGAACACAACACGAATCTGCAATTGAGCATAGGAATTTCATCATCGAGATTACTTATTTCGTGCAAATAATCATTGAAAAATTACTGAAATTGTGTAATTATAGATATGAAGTGGGATTTTAGTTTTTATTCCTTCGGAAAAATACAGGCGGGAAAAAGGGTTACGCGCATGCGTGTTGCCATTAGAGGGCGCGCGCGTACCCTCAGTAAAGATGGCGTTTGCATCAAGGCGGCAATTTTAAATACAATTAAATACATGCAAAGAAAATATGTTGAAATAATAAGAAGTCATGAATATTTATGAAGATATAGACGTGTATATATTATGTTTAAATTGTTAATATTTTTTCTTTTTTTTTTTTCTTTATCTATTTACAGAAATTTGTACAGATCGACAAAGAGTCGGCAAATAAATGACGTAAATTGCGTTTTCCGCAAGCTATCTGTCAACGTATTTCCACGCTAATCACTAAATATGATATGTGAGCGTAGTTTTACAAATGCTTTTTAAACGCTGACTTAGCACACAGTTCTCTACTCTCATTTGGTATTCTCGACAATGAATAAACTAATTATTACTTCAAGTGTATCTTGCACAAATACTTATTAACAAAAAACAGTAGAAATGATTCAATTTAAAATTTTATAATAAACAAACAAATAATCGAAATGTTTTTTTTTTTTTTTTTTTAAATCGTCTGATGCATCATAACTCGGTAGTAATTTCATCTTGTGGCCTGAAGCCCAAAATCGTAAAGTCGTCAATGAGGTAATCACGAGCAGGTGCCCATTCCGACAATATCGTGTAATTAGTAGCTTCAATAGTGCTTTGAAACTCCCATTGAGGATTGAGTTCTCGACTGAGACCATTGCACTCACTTGCTGTGCACGAAACGCTGTTGCCAATGTTCCCAGGTAAATTGTAATTATGGTTGAACGTCGAGATTGCCAGCTCCTGAAAGTGCGGCGACGAGTGTTTCTTCTGACTGTTATAAACCAGCGGAGTAGTTTGTCCAACGGTAGACCCAGCTGGACTGAGTTTTTCATTATAAACAATGGAACTATTTTGTCCTAAACTCGAACCAATAGGGCTGTCCTTGGTGTATCCAAGACTCGAGCTTGCCGGACTGATGCTTGACTTATCGCTCGCTTGAAATGTTGCGAGTGGCGCGTTAGCCTGGAATGTCGTGAGATTAGTTGGTGTTGACCTCATATCGAAGGTTTGCGATGACGTTTGAGTGATGGCAATTTGTTGGGGTGCCAGCTGATTCACCGCAGCAGCAGCCGGTTGCTGAAGAAATGTTACCAGCTGAGCAACCTTTGAGCAATATAAATAATCTATTTAATTTCGTAATACTTTATCAAAAAAAAAAAAAAAAAAAAGAAACAATACTTCAGAACAATATAAACTCTACATTATTTTCTACACATGAAATCTACTGACGTAATATTACTAACGCCCCTTGAATAGAATATAAGAAACTTATCGCCATTTGAATCACTCACCAAAGTGTCGGATTGACTGGCGTGCGAATAGCGCGAACAAAGAAAAAGAAAAAAATATATATAGGTATTAATAAGACATCAGTTATTAGTATCAATTATTCATTTAAACTCGATATTAAATTTTGCCTTCACGCACGCGGGGATCAAGGTTACATTGTAAATAATTACCTCCGGTGATGTGTGCTTCTTGTAGCGTCGTAACAAACGTTCGGCCCATGACAGTAGTCTTTGCCAGTCGTCTGGAGGTAAATATATATCCTCATCCTTTCGATTGACGAGTACAAGAATTTTTGCCAGGTCTCGAAGTACCGGTCTGCATATTAACAAATACACCAATGAATATCTGACGTTGTTTCAATGACTCAATTAATAATAATTGAGGTATTAATTATACCTGTATGCCTGTACTCCAACAGCACCGTCGCCATTCATCCCTGAGTAATACAGCTCTCTGACTTGTCTTCTGGTGTCATTGAGCATTGCAAGAAAAGTGTTGGCTTCGCCTCGTAGCGCTGTGAGATGCTTGAGAAACTCTCGCCTCTCGGCACTGCATAAAAAAAATTAAAACATGAAAACTTGTTTATCATTGAGTGGAATTTGTGAAATAAATTCCGGGGAAAAAAATTTAATTTACCTGTCTTCATATTGCCGAATTAATTTTGCAGCCTTTTTCTTCTTTCTGTGGACAACAATTGCCCCGCAAAGAACAATAAATATGCATATTGTCGCCCCGGATACCACGCCGACGACTATGGCAATCTGGCTACCACTTAAGCCAAACATATAACCCGTTTCACGACAAATTCGTCCCATATACTCGTCACTCCTTGACCAATCGCTGATGTGTCCTGTCGGACAATCATCTATGCAAGTTCCATGATGAAGATGACCAGCACAACGGGCACAATATCCTCGCCGACACCTCAAGCACCCGCTCTCTGTCTCGACACATTCTGAAAATTAGAAATACACAAAATTATTGAGTGAATTTATAGTTTTTCTACTGACTGAAGAAAATTTATGCTTGAAACAGCGAAATATCGTCCAATCCTTCTTATTTGGACTCATATAATATCTTTGCGCTAAATGATAATTATTTTTCATTAATAAGAAAGATTTTAAGTGTTTGATTGAGATAAAAAATTATTTTTTTCTGACCATAGAGGAACCCCTTGGAAATCTTGCCATTTTCATGATTTTTTTAGTTTTTTGCTGATAACTCTGTAAATATGTAAGATATCAAAAAATATGATCAGAGCTCAATAATGAGGTATCAAATTTCCTACAAAAAATGTTAGATGAAATTTTTTTGTATCTCCCGTAATTTTTGAGATATTATCGATTTTTAAAAATTCTTGTTTTTCAAAATATCTCGATAACAATGAAAAATTTCGAAAAAATTTATTTCACATTTTTTATAGAAAACAAAATTTCCTATTATTTAACTTCAATAAAATTTTTCGTTATCTCGTTTAGTTAGCGAGTTATCAGCAAAAAACCAAAAAATTGCGATATCTTCAAGAGGTCTACCTTGAAAATTTGACGAAAAAAAAAAATTTTTTTTTCCTCCATCAAATATAAGATTACCAAGTTGTGATATTTACGGAATATCATTTTCTCGATATAAGCTATTTCTTCAGGTAAAAAACATCCTTACAGAAATTTTCTCTACATATACTTATAATAGGGCTCGATTAATGTCACATTAATTATGGTTTAATAATATTAATTTTTCTTCCACGACTGTATAAAAACAATGCATAAGATTTTATCCAACTAATACACAAGTGTAAGCACTAAATGAAGATTGACAACGCTCCCACGTTAATTTCTTCCTCATCAAGACGTAATTATCCTTATATAGACCCACTCTTCTTTTATAAGTATTTTAGAATACGTAGGCATATTGCAAAACACTCTCGAGGCGTGAAAGTTTACACACAAAAGCAAGTAAAGCAAGAAAAGTCAAGTCACAGACGGAAGAATAGTTTGGTATAATTTCAAACTCTGTGTCAGAGAGTGCTTAAAAGTTACAGAAAACTTTTACGAGGGTCCAATGACCGGTACGAGCTCTGGCGAGCTCTCTAGCGAAACCGGGGATATTGTGGATGGAGCTGCGTGTTCGCTCGAGCTTATAGCCAAGCTGATACACGAGCATGCACACCAGGAACGCTACTGCCATCATTTTTCTATGGAAAAAAAACCATTTTAATTAAAAAATCCTGACTACCAACCGAGAAAAACACTGATACAATCGATTATTGCCTCTAATAATAACTTATTCATACAACTGGTCATGTTTATGAGACATCTTCAATGCTATCCAGCCTTTTATCAAGAAATTCAAGAAATTTTCGGCCATAAATCTCGATTGACAATGGTGAAGGACACAATTCCAACATTAAAGACAGCTTGTCTGACAACAATGTACTCTAGAAAGCATTGTTTCACGCAAACTTCTTTCGAGCATGCGAATCTACGACGGAGAACTATAAGTACAATATCCATCTTGTACAAAACGGAAGAGTTGCTAGAGAGACCATTCTCTTTCTGAATCTTCGCGTCTCTTTCGCTCAAGTGGAATGCCACTGCCGGTTTCTCGATTATTATATATGTGGGTCTCTCGTAAATTCTCAACAACGTGCGCGGTTACATTCACCAGGTTGAGAACATGCGCGCACTACAACCACGTCCGCATCAGGTGCTCCCTTGCCAGACAATCATCCATGTTGATTTTTAATGCCAAGCCTAAATAACAAAAAATCCAGGTCAGTTATGTTCGATCAAAGGTTTTTTATTTTCAGCGACAATTTACCTGATGAGAAAAATCAAGGTCGAGTGTTGATTTCCCGTGAGTCATTAGTGCCAAATAAATCTCCTGTGTGATGTTTGTCGTCGTGGCAGTTAATAGAAAGTCAATAGTGGGAAATTTTCGAGATTTTTCCATATGTTGTTCCTCTCTCTCTCTCTCTGTGTTGATCAGATGAGGAGAAAAAACCAAATAGAATGGCGGTGAGACGACGAAAGTATTTACAACTAGATTTTTATTGCAAGTAAGAAAGATAAAAAAAATATAATAATAGAATTGTATGTAGGAATAAAGGTAAAAATCATAAAAATAGACTGTAGGCCGTGTGTTATTATCCAATTGGGCGCAAAGTGCAGAAACAGTGATCGCACGAGGACGATACCGTTATGTGTGTTTGACGCAACGTAGTTCTGGCATTATCCACAAAAAAAAACCAAGCAGTATAGTATAAGAGCAAAGGCTTTTATTTTTCTCATGACTAGGTAGCGTGCCTCTGATAGCCATTTCCATCTAGGTATCTCTTCCGTATCTACAAACTTGAATCTTTCCAGGCCAGATACTTCAGCACACGTGAATTACCTGAGAAAGATTATAACCGCCCTGAAACAAGCTTTAAGCAACTCGTTAGGAAACTAGGCGACTAAATGAATAATCCACTGTTCTATCAGAGACTTCGGTCTAATTTCTATACATATTGTCTTACTAGTGCCAAAAAAACCTCCTTGTATCATTTTTTATACTCGAAAAATATTTATTTTCTTGAAAAATTTTAATTTTCGTAATTTTTTTTTTTTTAATTTTTTAACGATAACTCGGTAACTAAGCGAGATAACGAAAAATATTATTAGTATTAAACAATTGGAAATTTAATTCTCTAAAAAAAATGTAGAGTAAATATTTTTCAAATTTCATCTCATTCTTAAGATATTTTGTGATATCTCAAAAACTAAGGGATTTACAAAAAAAAAAAAAAATTATTCGACATATTTTTTATTATCTTCATTATTTACTGAGTTATCGTCAAAAAAACTTAAAAACAAATTACGAAAACAGTGAGAGGTCATTATAGCCCTTGAAAAATTAGTTTAATTATGACATTTGAAAGTCTATTGTATTATTACTTAAATAATAAAACTTTCCAAGAGAGTATAAACAAATAGAAATGAATTTCTGTATTATACATATTAGTAGCAAGATTTCCATTGGTTTTCGAAGCTCATCGCGACTGCTTCGTATAATATTTCCAACGTAATAAATATTGTCCTGCAAGAAAGTGAGTCTGGTTGTGCTTGGCTCGAACTAAGTAAAAGGAAAGAAGTTGCACCGGCCCATAAATTTGCAAAAGCATCCACACGCGGCCTTGCCTACTTGATGATCAGAACAATATAACGGTACCAGTAGTACTGCTGTGAAATGATAATATAAACCGCAATCCAAGGAACATAAGTAAACAAAAAAAAAATGGTGCTACAGGAAGTTGAGTCTGGTCGTCAAAATATTAACGAGGAGAATTAGTAGGCGGAGCAGATGTGGCAAGCAGATGCTCAAGAGTGCATCTAGAGAGCAGGAGATACACATGGAATAAAATGTACTCCCGCATGGATAAAAAAAAAATACATTTTATTTTTTTTCAAGTATATAATTCCCTATTCCATGTGTTACCATCTCTGATTTTTAAGTCAAATCATGACGACAATTTTATTTTAACAATTGATTGGGCGTGGTTTAAGTTTACACGAAATTTCTCAGTTGGAGGCTTGTAAGTACTTGGAATGACGAACGATCTGGAGCAGTGAGAATTAGCAAGTGCTTTAATTAAACAAACTATCACCCGGCAGAGTTGAGTGAGTCATCAGAGACCTGATGATGATGATGATGATGATGATGATGATGGAGAATGACAGACAAGCTGAGAGAATAATAACAAACACAGTGACTTGATCGAAGAGGGGAAGGTACCTTTATAAACTCACTGACAAAAGGATTTGTTAACGATAGTGAACTATAACACTCAAAAGAGAAGGACCTCTATGGACACGCTCATCAACTTTAAAGAGTGAGAACAACTTGAAATGTGCTGTTCCACTGGCCCCGCTCGCGGTTCTACTGCTCATGTTCATGTTACGCACTTAGATGAGATCATAACACCAGTGTATATAATTGAAGTTCGTTGTTATACCTTGAGTTGTATCATTGCATAATCCTGCATGTTGATTTGGCCTTTGTTTTTTTTCTCTAATTAGTAGACTGTAAATTAAGCAACTGTAAAAGCATATCGTGAATGGAGCATCAAGTGTAATTACTAAAAGGAGCATATTTTTTTTTTAGTTAAGTATAAGTCGGTAAATAAGCAAGATAGCGAAAAATATTATAAGAATTAAAAAATGAGTAATCAAATTCTCTAAAAAAAATAAAGAATAATTTTTTTTCACATTCTGCCTTGCTATCGAGATATTTTGAAAAAATCGAAATTTCTTAAAAACTACAGGAGATACAAAAAAACTTTATTTCACGTTTTTTGTAGGAAATTTCATCAACAATTATTTACTTTCAGTAACATTTTTTGTTATTTTGCATAGTTACAAAGTTATCGGTAAGAAAACGAAAAAAAAAAATCACGAAAACGGCGAAATTCTCGAGACTTCCCTTGGAAACTATTGATAAAAAATTTTTTTATCTTAACCAAACGTCTTAAAACTCATCCTAGATTCTTGAATAACAATAAATCATAAATAATATAGTCGTTAGTTGTTAGTTTTTGAAAATATGTCCCTTTAGATATGATATAAAATTTTGTTTTTCACTTTTAAATACGGAATATTAAAAACAAAATATTAATTAGAAAATGAGAAAAAGTTTTATAAATCTAATGCGATCAGTATGGGTTTTCATTGAATAAATATAACTTTCTAAGCTAACTTTCACAGTCAAAGACGCAATCAGAATTTTTATGATGCGCTTTAAAGTTGCCATGACTTTCCAAAAGGGGAAATAACAGAGATTAGATGGTAAGTTTGTACTACGATCTCGTTTGTTCGTGAAAGGTGTATACGCGTTCGTGAGAATATAAATCATGATGTGGTTAAAAATGAAACAACAAAGATAAACTACAAAGCAGCATTATAGAATGAGATAAACTTGCTTGTTCCTATAATAATGATTGAGGCACCTAAGAATAAACCAAGGCAAGACTGAATGTCAGACAAATTGATGGAAGAATAGTTAGGTCATTCGTGCAATATTCCAAGCACTGCTGTAAGTATGACTCTGCGCACAGCTTTCCCGTTAGAACAGGCTACGTCGTCGCAATAAGTATACACGATAAAACGCTTGGGCACCTTGCTAGCACACACTACTCTGTCTGATGCACTCTCAGTAGAGCCCCGGTTCAAAACCATTTACATGTTTCTCGCGCGCGAGTACTACTCGGAGCCACTGAACAAAAAACCTCATTTAACACTTGTGACGAGACAGAAACAATGCCGTTATCTAGTTGTTTTTTAATGTAAGTATATTGACCGATGATCCCCGTTGTCTTAATATATAATAAATTTTTGCTGTATTTTGTTTCATATTCGAGATCTTATGAAAAATATGAATTTTAAAAAATCAAAAATTAGTCGAAAACCGAGAGAGATAGAAAAAATTGCAATTAATATTTTTTGTAGAAAATTTAATACCCAACAACTTGATTCTAGTGAGATTTTTTCTTATCTTGGTTATTTATCGAGTTATTGTCAAAAAACTAGAGAAATCACGAAAACAAAAAAATTTCCGAGAGCTTTCCCTCGATGAAAAAGTTTTTTTTTATCTCAACTAAACATATTATCCGGTGTATAACATGTGTCCGGGATATATACAATCGACTGATGTATAGCGTAGGAAAAATACGAACGCGAATTGAAATAGATGAGTTATTACGTTTCCTAGGGAGGATGTGACCGACTATATACTCAGCACACCGGGAATTGGATCATCAAACGGATAATGCACCCACACAAAGTTCCATGGTTGTGCTATTACGTACAGCTAGAGGAATAAAATCGTTATTATACCTGTGTGCAATAGAAGTACACCTCAGAGGCAGTTTGGTCACAGTTATATGCACTGAAGTGATTTTATTTCTCTTAACTGAACTTTTAATTGTTGAATATCATTAACGCGTCAAATGCGAGACGAAAGAGCAACCGAATGTAACGATCCAGAGGTGATTATGTGGAGCACTTATATCACTAACACCTCGCATTCCACTCCACTGACGTAATAAAATACAAAATAGAAAAAAACCAAGACGATATAAACTGATAAAATCCATTTTCCACGAAAAAAATACCCTTTCAGTTTGAGAAAAAATTAATTTTTTTTCTCCATTAAACATACTTACATTTATAAAGAAACTCATTGTTAAAATTGATTCAGCTGATGATTTGGAAATATCTAGAGATAAAGATTTCGCAATAATTAGTGATTTGTCTTACAAAATATTCCCCAAGAATCACACAATGCAAACAAAAAAAACTGCAATAAATATAATGAGTAAGTCATGTGGTTTGTGCAATTACACATATATACATATATATATAGACAAAGAAAAAGCGAGAGGAATTGGTGATGATGAAAAAGTTAAAAAAAAAACGATAAATAAGATTGCACCAACATTAGCATGATTAATATGACACAATTAATCACATTTAAAAGCATCATTGTTTTTTCCTGCTACTGGTCACAATTTATCATCAAGGTTCCCCTCCTTAAATTCCTATTTTTTAACTCCAACACACACAAACGAGTATTTAATCGGGCGCGGATATAACAAAAAAAAAAAAATCAACGGCACGACCAAGCAAACACGCGATGGAGTATGAATACAAGAGGTCGAGGGAGTTCATCTTGGCTGTTGATTCGTGGAAAATGTAGGTCGAACACCGGAGAATTTGCAGGTAAAACCTTTGGGTCAGTTTCAACACCCAAGATGGAGACACAACACTACTAAGCACACACTAACAACAGTTGGTGCTCTCTTTCAACGAATAAACGGTACATGGTGATTATAAAACATGTTTGGAGAATATAGGTGACTCGCGACTAGTCTGCTTTTAATTTTTCTTGCACGGGTTACTTTTATATTAGACGCTTGTCAGGAAAAATCCTGCAGACGTGTATAACACTCTAAAGATAAAAGACTCCATGAATATATGTGTACCATAAAATACAAGATAAAGACTAGTTTGCGGTAAACTAGTTCTCTTAATCAACTTTCAATAATATCGTTTTTTTATTTTACTCTTAAAATTCCATTTTTTTTCTTCTAAATCTGGAAAAATATGTTGTTTTTTCCGAGTCATTAGTTGAAATCTCTCTATAACTGAGTATAAGAAGTGTATAACTATATCTCGGTCTAAATAGTCAGCTAATGAAAGGACCGTTGGTTTTTGAATACACATCGTGAAGAGACGAGCCTCACTATAAGCATATTGAACTGACGAAACTCTCATAATAAAGTCAGTTTACAATGCATGAAAATATTTAACACCTATGCAAACTTGTTTTTCTATTAAAACAGATGGTACTAGGTAATTTCATATCTATATAAGGTATCTAGGATAAATTTTAAGACGTTTGGTTGAGTAGAAATAACAATTTTTTGTCTCAATTTATCAAGAAAGAGCTAAAACTTGAAGTTTTTCTTCAGTTTTTTAAAGATAACTCGATATATAAGCAAGATATCAAAAAATATTATTCTAATTAAATAATTTAGAATTAAATTTTCGATAAAAAATGTGAAATAAATTTTTTTGTATCTCTTGTAATTTTTGAGAAATTTTCGATTTTAAAAAATTCTTATTTTTTGAAATATCTGAAAAACAACGCAAAATTCAGAAAAAATGTACTCAACAATTTTTGTAGAGAATTTAATTACCTATCATTTCACTCGAATGACATTTTTCGTTATCTTGCTTATTTACCGAGTTATCGATAATATTGAGAAAAAAAAAGAAAATATACGCTATAAACAGCATGCAGAAATGTTGAAGCCATCGAAAAAGGTGTATGATGCCGGTCAATATTCTGTAGAGTGGTGTGATCGTTTATTATTACCTAACCCTCCATATACTAAACGTGATTCATCCACTTTACACGTATAGAATCCAATAAACGCCCGTGAGTGCGAGAAAATTCGGTTAATTCCACTTATTTACGGAAAATTAATTTGCCGCCGAGTGGAAAAAGAAAGTTAATTACTGTCGGTTGGCACAGTCCAAGAAGCGGCATCCGGCAGAAAGTCCTCTGATGGTCATGGACATCAAGAGTAAAGCTAAGAACACTCTGACATTCCTTTGACACTTTGAGAAAACACGATTGGATAAAAGAGTGCTCACTGCAGCGGTCATGACTTTTTTTTTCCTTGCAGCTTTTGCTTCTGATGATACACATATATAAGCATATCACAGTGTCAGCGATATGATAATAAAACCCGGAAACGGACGTGTGGCGATGCGAGTGCAAAGTGAAGGAGGAAATGGGAAGTACTTGATGATGTCTCATAATTCTTATCCCATTGAGTACACGTCATGGATTTGAGGGTTTGTAATTCCTAATAATCGCCAAGTCATCAACTACAGCAATTCATGACCTCAAATAAACTCTACGTACAATTTAATAAGGACTAAGTAATAAAATGTGGATTAGTTGGATATCTTGCAAAATATTTTGACAGAGCGTTAATGAGTGCTATCAACTTTGTGTATGAGTCAAGATAAATAGTAAAATACAATAATAATGATACTTAATACTTAGTTTTAAGTGAGTAAACAATGGTGTAAGGTTGTATGTGGTTTTACCTTGCAAAGTATCGTTGTTCGCCTTCACGTAATCCACAAGATAGGGCAAGAGAACGGCACCAAATCTCACCACAGTGGCTAAATTGCCCATTTTCTCGTACACATTTTATTCTTCACTTGTATTTGGTACACGATTGATGATATAAACTGAATATTAAGTGCAGATTCCAATTTACCGCTGTCTCACGTTCTTCGGGTTGTACAAAAATGTGACTCTCACATGCAAGATGAAAAGCCACATGAGGTTTTATTGCACAGTAATAACCTGTTGTATGTACGTTTGACAACGATCGGTGAAACACTGAGCAATTTTGGGAAAAAATACGCCAGCGTACATACGCTAAAAGAGGGGAGAGAGAAAGCGTCTTGTGTGTGCGCGCGCGCGCGCGATCACTAGCTCAAATGGTAAAATATATAATAAACAATGTCAATCGGTAAATTAGAACTTCTGTTACCAAAAGAATCTCCCCCCTCCAATTTTCTCGTAGTCGATCCAAGTTCCTATTTAAAATTTTTCGGGTGCTCGTGTTTCCCTCGCGCTTTCTCAATAAAGCAATGAATAATTAAATAGCTTAATTTAAACATGGGGCAAATGGACGACGCGGTTAACAATTTATCATCAGTGAGTGAGCAAAGTTCAGAAGAATTGGAAAAAGACGATCCAAATTGGACGACAATTAACCTGAAAACATTGGAACGTAACCACAAGTGTTATTTTGAAGGATGTGATAAGGCTTTTACGAAGCCTGGTCGATTAGAGTGGCACATTCGGCAGCATACAGGCGAAGTAAGAAATCTAGAAAATTATAACATTCTAACCTTCCCATTTTCCACATGTATTTACACTTTGGAAAATATAAGAAGCCCGGACAAGTAAACGTTCTTTTTTACCGACAGAAAAAGCTATATGAGAGACGTCACAATTACTCCCCTTTCCTGTCATTCAGTATTGTATCGTGTGAAAATACTTCATGTAGTCAATTATTTGTATATTTTTAAATTAGTGTAATTTTCCGTGGTTATTCGTACAATGTTAAGTCATCGATTCTTGGTAGAAAATACAATTTGTGAAGTGACTCTGATCGAGGGCGTAGAGCACCCAATCACTAAATCCGGGGTGTGTTCTATCCTTCATGCAATAGTATTTTTAATTGTTTACTTCGATAATAAATTTTAACAATTTTTGTATTCTTAGAAACCCTACAAGTGTACTTTTGACGGCTGTGATAAAGCATATACAACATCATCGCACTTGAAACGACATTCGAAAATCCACGCAGCCATACAAATAACACTTGTGTAAGTATAAAGATAAATAAATAAAAAATTAATTGTCAGTATTCAGGTTTAACTTTATTACAAACTATTTATATTTTAGATGTGATATTTGTCGACTGACTTTGAAAACACGAGAGGGTTTAGCAAGACATTACAAGCGAGTACACAGCAATCAAAATCGTTTGTTCTGTAAAGAATGTGGAATCCTGTTTCGGAAGAAATTCAAGTTTGAGGAGCACATGTCACTGCACAATAATCGTTTTTTTCCATGTGACAAGTGCAGCAAAACATTTGGCAGCGTCAAACGACTGGAAAAACATCAACTAGTTCATGAAAAGTTGCACGTCTGTACGCAGGAGGATTGTAATCATTATTTCAACCGCTACCTCGATCTTCGGCTACATCAAAAGCTTTGTCACGCTAAAGGTAATTCGTATAAAGCTTCTATTTATCAAATAAGTTTGATAGCAGCTTGAATTAATTATTTTTCTTTGTTCCTTTTTGCAGAATTTTTCTGTGACGTGTGTAGCAAGAACTTTCGACGGAAAGACGTGTTCGAGAGGCACCTGCGAGGCCACCAACCCGGCCCAGTGCGTTGTACCTTTGAAGGTTGCAATAAAACCTATGCATTTCAGCGCAATTTAAATCAACACATACGTGCAAAACACGAGCTGCATCGTTACTACTGCGATGAATGTGGTATTGGATTTTTGCACAAGTCCTCTCTGCTGAGACACATTCAAAAACTTCATGGGCCCAATGGACAAAAGCCCCGAAAACGTCCCAAGGTTGGAAAAGACAGAAAACGACGAAAAGACGCTGGTGCATCAAAAAGAAGCGTAGTGAGCAAGCTTATTGGCGTGAAGCTG
The DNA here is from genome assembly GCA_002156465.1 of Macrocentrus cingulum. Lineage (NCBI taxonomy): Eukaryota > Metazoa > Arthropoda > Insecta > Hymenoptera > Braconidae > Macrocentrus > Macrocentrus cingulum. Next base: position 67,013 of record MVJL01011760.1, on the reverse strand, counting down.
CCCGCCGAAGCTGAAAAAATTATTATCAACAGGACGACCGAGATTCAGGACGTGAATGAAAGCTTTCAGTCGGAAAAGTCAAAGAGTGATGTTGAGCCTGCGAAGTGATAATTCTCGTTGATCTGCAATACATAAATATAATTAATAATATTTAAATCACATAGCTGATATCTGTAGATTACTAACAAGTATTTATCGAGCACGGAACACATATTTAAATTTTTTATTCAAGCACTTTATTCAATTTTATTACTCAAGATACGAATGTCATTTATGTACATTATTTTTAATTGATTATTTTTTTTCCTTACGTATTTTACTTTTTTGGGACTTATTATTTTATTTTTAAATGCAATTAACATAATATCAAAGAAGTATATAAGTTATTTACTTGCGGAAAATATTGTTTTTTTTTTTTTTTATTTTGCGCGGATGTATTAATAAATTACTTTATAATAATTTATTGTTTTAGGAGAATCTCTTTGTACCTGTATTAATAGTCTATTGATGATTTATTTGGCGAAGATACTCACTGGGTGCCTGATAGTGTTGCTGCTGTAAATGGGCAATGGTTGGATGAATTGGTGGTGGAAAACATCTCACGTGTTCCACACTCATTGAATCACTATCTCCACTTTTTAAATATTTATTTAGTACGGCAAAAATTTGCGAGTTCAACACTTGGAACCGGCGAATCCGGTCGACCATTCGTTTGAGATGCTGCAAAAATCAACAGAAATATAAGTAATATGTCTATTATATTCCATTCAACATAATAAATAAATAGATGTAAAAATACAAGAGAGAATATGTAGTACTTACAATGCCTTTGACATTTTCATCCTTGCCGTCGACTCTCTGCACACGCAGTATATGATAACAAAAGTCAAGTGCCTCAAATCGTCTTTGTTGGCCTAAAATAACGATCATTGCGCATCCTGCCCAGTGAAGACCTTCGCCGAAAAGTTCCCTGCAAATGTCAAGTATAAAAAAAAATTCTCCATCCTCGCTTGATTGCTTTTTTTTCATACGTACTCAACAGTGAACTCTGTTTCGCCAACCGGAATGCAGTAGACAAACTGAAGCGCACTCCAGAGCCTGTGAAATTCCGTGCATTCATCAATATTCATGACTCCATTGGCCGGCGGTGGTCCAACCCAGATGGGATCGTCCAAAAAGCTCTTGAGTCGACTCAGGACCACCTCGAAGATCGAGAGGCCACAGCAGAGCCGTTCGCGTGTTAACAAGTCTCCCTCACGCGCGATCATTGCTTGCTACAAATTATTAACAAGGTTTTTAATCCAAATACAAGATATTTCAAGTCCCCCCAAGAGCTGAAAAAAATATAAAAACGTAGAAAAACTATGCATCATGAACTCTCGTTAGAAAAAAAAAAAAAAAAAACTAAATTTTATCTAGTCTTTTTTTCATAACAATTTATCACGGAAAGATTTTGCTTTTTTTCTTACATTTTTTCAGCGCTTGAGGAGCGTTTAATTGGGTAAAATCATTTAATTTACCTTAGCAGTGCCCAGTTTTTCAACATTAGGCACAATCTGCAGCGCAGCATACTTAGATTCCAGTCTCTTCTGTTTAGTTTCCGGCTTCTCGCCCTCTTTACAATGTGGCCTAGGAAGAATATTTTGGAATGGTGCTGCATGCAGCAAGTCACAAACTTCCTCCTGTGAGAGCGATTGCTCCATGAGCAAACAAAACAGAATGGTATTTCCGAACTCACGAAAATTGTGGAATAATTCAGTCTTGGCGTCGGGATACTGAACAATATCATTCAGCTGAGCATGATAGTATCCGAGAACACCTGGCGAGCCATAATCGTACCTAGGAAGCTTGCAAACCTTCGGCATAGCCTCCATAAGTGTTTTTGTAAACTGCAGCAAAGTTCCCTGAATGAGGCTTTTAACAGTCTTAAGCAGTTCCTCCATTACCACGGCAATTCCCTGATAGCCCAGCAATTTGCACATTGTTCTGAAGTGGTAGGGCCCCACAAAGCCGGAGAACTGGCCGTATTGCGTTGTGTAGGCCAAATTTAATTGCTTGCTGCCCCACAAATAGTGATGCGACATTTGCGGGGGTTTGTCTCGATGCACCGGCTGAACAAATTGTATACCGCGGCACTTGACGAAGCGATTAGTCGCCGCATTGTAGCAATAGTTTGGAAGAAAATCGTAGTTTAATTCCCAGAAAACGTGGAGAGTGATGCGCCCGTATGGCGCGAGAACATTGTGATTTGCTTCACGAAACATCGCGTCGTATTCGTCCAAAGCCAGCCACTTGGACAACAGCTTGTGAGTCAGTCGATTGACTTGAAGGAGACCCTCGAGCTCCACAACGCCAGTTATATCACCGCTCTCAAACTTGCTAATTGCCAGATCCAACGATTTCTGCATGTCCGCATTGATCCGCTGGGTAATCAGCTTGTTCAGGTCGATGCTGCGTCCGAGCAACTGCACGTGTCGCTGCTTCAGCAGTGTCTCGTAGCGGTTGGCTCGTGGATAGGGCAGCAGATACGCACCCAGAGCTAAACACTCTGCGCGGAATCGCTGATCCAGAAGAATTGACGCTGCAAGTTGCTTGTAGTGGGCAAAAATTTGCTCACTCAGCTTGTAGACAAACTGATCGAAGCACAGATTCACCTCGGCCTCGACCTCGTCATAGAGGAATTGTTTGCGGAAGATTGTCAAGGCATAGAGGGCACTGTCATTGTACAGATCCAGAGGATAGAGTACATACTCCATCATTGACGGTTCCTTACTGCGCAGTATGTGATCCGTGAGAATCCAGGGCATTGACATTTCAATTGGAAATTGTATTCTCTTCTCCATGGTTATCAGGTCACTGCACTCCTCATTGTGCTGATGACGAACCTGGCATTTCTGTATCTTCCGTCCCATAGTCATCTCCAAGTAAAATTCTCGGTACCACAGCTGCGAGAGATCACAGCAGTTTTGCAGGGACTCGCTCAAATTAAGCAAGTAGCTCCAGTAAAAACTTGTCTTGTGAAACAGGTCGATTTGCATCAAATACTGTCCATCGATGTCTTTACGCAGAGTCCTCTTGCCACCACTTTTGTCGGCGATCAGTGACTCCAACATCGTGCGAACCATGTACAGCTGAGTTGACGACGGTCCCACATTGCGTCGCGGTACTTTGATGCCAAACCCGTTATCCGGATCTTTTTTGCCCTTTAGCGCTGGGTCACTCGAGGGTTCCATGCCAAAATGCCAGTCCGCGCACGTCTCGCGGACAGACACTATTATACTGCGTATTAAATCCTTTTTATTCTTAATTGCTTTGCGCAGTGGCTCACGCAACATCAATTGTACAAAGTCTTGCAGCTCGGCGTAAATGTTGCGACGTATCGCGTCGATAAATACAGTTTCCATTCGAGCCATCAGCACCTGCAGGCCCTTGATCATTGCGATCACTTCAATGAGTGCGAATTTCTCCTCGTCCGTGTAGTTGTAGCGAGTAGCACGCTCGTACTCCTCGGCCTCCTGCGGGCACTCCTTGTTCATGTGATGGTCCGTTGGGTGCAGGAGTTTCCAACTGTACAGCTCTGTCACTACAGACGTCCACTGCGACAGTAACTGTAGTCCACGCAGTGCCAACTCCGATGTGTCACGGTTCTCGGCGTCGCTGCCACACTCTTTGTACGTTGTCGTTACTTCATTACTGTATTTGGCCAGTTCGCTGATGTATTTCACGTGATCCTCGCGAATTTGCGGCAAGTGCACCATCAGGTCTGCCTGTGGACTCATGCTGTTGGATGATGCCGACAGGGGCCATCGCGATGCCTCAAAGTGTTTAGAACGCTTGATGTAATTAAAGGGCGCAATTTGCATGTCACCAAACAGTGGGACTACTTCGAGATTCTTAAAGATTCGATCGATTCGATCGAGCTTTAATTTTTTCTTCTGGTCGAGTTTGTTGATATTGCACAGTTCACTGTCCATCAAGAATAATCCAAAGCCCATAACTTTTACAAGCATGTGCTTTTCATTTGGAGTCAAATACATTTTTGTTTCAAACATGTGAACGCAGATATTGACAACGTCTGCAAGCAATTCCTCGTAGCCTGGAATTTTTTCTAAATTTTCTTTTACAGTGTCACGTATTTTGTTTTGCGTAGCGAGAAACATTGATAGATTTTGCGACTCCTGAAGTGTCTGAGAGTCTGACATGACTTTTAAAAATTGCGCAGCACGTCGGTACGTTGAGTAGTCATTTTTTACGCTTGATTTCATGTTTTTCAGCTCGTCCAACACGGCAAACATGTTGATAAACTTGCCGAGAGTCAATAAATACGCTTCGGACACAAAGTCCTTTCGTTTCTCGTGGTGACAAAGCCGCTTTACCTCTGCGGAGAAGCGTTCAATGGCTTTCCGCTGGAAATACATAAAGTTGAGAAGCTTGTTGACCTCAGGGGCCAGAACCTCCACGGTTTTCTCGTATATCTCTACGCGATTTGGCTGCTCATTTGACTTGGGCTGCGGAATGGCACGCGAACAACACCTCCAGGTGTACAGCATTACTGCATGTTCTAAACCCTCCTCGAGGAGCTCGTTTAGACTCGCATGAACTGTTGCCTCCTCGATGTACTTTGCAATGCCTGTGACAAAGCCATTGCGGTCCTCAAAGTTTGTATCAAAATTTGCTTGATAGACGACTGAACATGGCTGTGCCTCAATACACGGCTGCTCATCTGGAAGCGTGAATTCATCGAGAACGTCGACATTGCTCAGGGCGTCGCCCAAAGTCACTTTGTCAGTCGTCATGTTGTACTAAGATGAGTAGTCCTCCGAGGCAATTAATAATAATCTGCAACATAAACATTCTCTATTATTCTTTTGCTTTAGTTGGATATTTTCAACATGGTAATTTAATTAATTATAGGCTAGCTTAAATTAAATGGACTAGTCTGAACAATTTTACTACATCCAATTATCCTCGCACTGTTTATTTAAATATGAAATTAAATAATGTCACAGTTATTATTGCAATAAATAGTATGAAAATTAATGAAATAACATTTGGTTAAATGCACATTTATACTCATTAGAATTGTAATGACAATAATATGATTGTGATTGTAGAAAGTAGTGTAGGAAATGAGTGATTTATTGGGTTGTTTATAAAAAATAAATGATGTATTAAACTGTAGTTGAGGTTTAAATGAATTAGATATGAGAAATTAGAACAAATGGTAAGATGTTCATAAAAATTTACCTCTTATTCACGTGCAAGTGCTGCTGTTAAATATATAAATACTTCAGCAAAGATGTTCACCTGATTCTATCGAATCAGGTTGTTCGAAATAAATAATAATTTACAGAACCCTGTCGAGTTTTGACAGACTTCTGACGCTGCATTGACATAAGAAATCAAGGCGTGACGCCATGAACTTTGATGTTGAGATACACACACAGAAAAACCGGACCGATTGCTCTGCCTCTGTGTGTGGGGTTTAGTTCACTTCCGTTTAGGTGGCGCGAAAAGCTATACTATATAGGTATATAGCCGTCGAGAGAGAGCTGACTTGCGGCCCCCGGGGGCCTTTGAAAATCCGACCATACAGTGTGTGTGCAGTGTTTACCATTTACGGTAGTTGCCACAAATAAATTATTGAAGAAAAAGTATAAATACTTTCAATTGTAGATTGAGTGAAATTATCCAGCTATAAGAATGGAAGAAATTCAACGTAAACTGCACTCTGAATTGGAGGCGTTTAAACAAGTTCAACGAGGTAAAATTGCAAAAAATAACCTCACTTTCCTGACACATTCTATTACTAAAACAAATTTTTTGTTCTATACGTAGATTATCACAAAGCTTTGATAAATCGGCAACAATTAGATGGTCAATTGAATGAAACTACGGCTGTGAAGGATGAGTTGAGATTATTGAAGCCTTCAAATGAAGTATTCAAGTTGATCGGTCCAGTTTTAATAAAACAGGACCTCGATGACGCTAAACAGAATGTCAATAAGCGAATTGAATTTATCACAAATGAATTGTAAGTATTTTAAACAATATTATATTTCAAGTCCAGAGAAAAACCAATTCAACTAATGTGTCGTTCTGATGTTCAGAAAACGCACAGAAACGTTGATTGCAGACTTGGATACAAAGCAAGAGAGGCATCGTGAGGCTCTCGACAAATTACAACAAATACTCCAAGAAACCCCGATGTAGGCTATGAAAGCTTAAATTTTTTAACAATTCACACTCAATACGTTTAGTAGTTTTTTTCTGATTCATATTCATCTCCACGATTCTCATGCAATTCACCGTGCAAAAATGACCCATAAAAAATTATAATTGAGTGGAATATTGGAATTGTTTCAAAATCTAATGCTCTCATGCAATATTACGCTATATAAATGAATTCGCCGAATTAAAATGAAAAAGAAATATTCGAATTACTATGTACAGTGCGTGCATAAGACTTAAATTACATCAAGTTAATATCGACGAACGTTTCTCTTGATTTTTGCATATCTATAAACCTCATAATGAAGTTTATTAATATTTATCATTGAAAGGAGGAATGAAACGTTTTATTTTGATTGAAGTAGCAAGGGGCAATTATTTTTTACATTTTCAAAACACGTTCTCTGATTATCCACAGTAATTATACTTAGATATCGCTATTTTGTTTGCATATATGTTGATATTGGCACACGTTGGGTTAGGTGGATATATAGATATTTAAAGCATATATGGAGAGGTGAAGAATAGAAAGAGACAGATAGTTACAACGCAATTTCTGCTACGGCGCATTTAGGCCGATGTCGCGTCAATCGACATTCGCACGTCTTATAAGTGAAAACACCAATAAATTTCGCCATCAAAACATATAGAATAAAGTATAAACTAGTCGATAATTCTACTCAAGTTCTGGAAAATATAGATCCTGAGCCGATATGGAAGTCCAGCGATTACAATGTAAAGGTGAATATCTACTATTATATTACTCGCATTTACTGGCTAGGTTTTTAAAAAATTTTTCCAACTGTAAACAACTTCTATGAGCATTATTTATTTTTTATTTTTATATGTCTGTCGAAAATGAGGATTTGCATGTCGAGTAATGTCTCATAATCGTTGTGACCTTGCTGGTTTTTATCATTGTAGATTTTTATGATTTTTTTTTTTTTCGTTGAAATATTCTGCCGAGTGAAGATATACTAATTAGAAAGAATTTAGTTTACGATAAGATGCGTTGTGTAATTTTTTCAGACGAGGGTCCAGCTAGAAATCTTATCCACCCAACTTTATTGTCCAGTTTACGAAGTGTTCTCTTTGTTATTGGTACTGTTGTTGTTGGATTTGCGGCATTTTGTAATTCTTTGACTTGGTAAATATCAATTTTTACTGTTACAATCGTCAAAAACTTTCAAATGAAATTTATTAATAAGTATTTCGCGTTTCTAAAGCCAAAAAAGTGTATATAAAAATTGTTTTGCGGGTTTAAATCAATATATCTTTAAGATTACTGAAGATAGAATTTTTCTTGAAAAGACCTTTTTTGTAGAGAATTTTATCAGCTACAAAAAAGGTCCTTTGCAAAATTTTTCCAACTCGCACTCTTATCTAGATATCAGCAAGTGAGAATGTTCTGAACATTAAAAAAATTGATAGATAATAGAGATATTGAAACATTAGTTTGACAATTTCTGTTTATATAGAATACTTCTTTGTGTTTTTGAAAAATTTGTTGAAAGATAAATGATTTGCAGGCATTTGCAAAGATTTTGGGGAGCATCCGGTGATTTTTGGCAAGCCCGATGGGACCAAATTCTCGACACATTCGGCGATGATCCCTCGATTTTATGGGTCAATGGTAAAAAAATGAACGAATGAATAATTAGCAAGTACTGTTGAACTGTTAAATTATTTTTTGCAGGATCTCTCATCCTAACTTTTGTGGTTTATTGGATTTTCGGTGGTATTTACACGATTTTAGACGTAACAAATCGTCCTAGTGCTCTTCGACGATACAAAATTCAACCGGGCACTAATGAGCCGGTTGATACTCGTGAACTATTGAAAGTCATTGCTCAAGTTCTATTTAATCAAATTATTGTCGGCTTTCCGGTTATTTATTTAAGCTACTGCTTGATGGAGTGGCGAGGCTACCCAGAAGTCCGCGAGCTGCCGACTTTTCACTGGGTCCTTGTTGAAATTGCTATTCACATTCTCTTTGAGGAAATTGGATTTTATTATTCGCACAGGTAGAGATATTCAACTAATTTAATTGAAACAAAAAATGGTATACACCGCTTTTGCCATTAGTGATGCGAATTATTCATACAAAAAATCAATCTCCTGCGATGACCTGGATTGATTTGCTTTGATATAAAAAAAAATATTTCAGATTGCTGCATAGTCGCTCAATATACAAGTACATTCACAAACAGCACCACCAGTGGACAGCTCCAATAGCAGTGACAGCACTCTACTGTCACCCACTGGAACACATTGGTTCAAATCTGATCCCTCCATTCCTAGGCGTATTTATCGTTGGATCGCACGTGGCCACAGCTTGGCTCTGGTTTTCCCTCGCAATTCTGTCCACCTTGAACGCACACTCTGGCTACCATTTGCCATTTTTCCCGTCACCGGAGGCCCACGATTTCCATCATCTCAAGTACAAAACTGCGTGTCAACTGCAAAAAATTGAATAATCCTCTACTCTAAATTTCTCGCAGATTCAACCAGTGCTACGGAGTACTCGGAGTGCTAGATCGTCTCCATGGAACAGACACTCTCTTCCGAAATTCCCGGGCCTGTTCGCGTCACGTGATGATGCTGAGTCTAACACCCGCACGCGAAGCCTTCCCAGATGAAGTCAAATACACAAGCAAGGCCACAAAAGCTTGATACTTCAACTTCCACAACGAACAACATTTTCCTGTCGTGGTATTATTTCAATTATTTTTATATATTTATTATTAATTTTTTTTTTTTTATCATAATTTACACAAAAATCCAAGAAAAAATCGATTGGACTTTTTGTTATTTTATTAAACCATACAATGGTATTATGGTTAAATTATACATATTTGATTACTGTAACAATCAAAATACTGCTGTAAAATTTTTTAAATATTTTTACGACCTCTGGAAGACATTTCAGTGATTTATATGCATGACGTGTGTGATTCTCGCTCGGTTATTGATTATCTCTACTAGATATACTAAGTGATAATCAATGGAACGTTGTTTTTTTTTTTGTTCTGTCTACTTTGAGTATAAATAAATGATAATTCCATGTCAATATTTGATATTACCGATGCACAAATATTTTATGTCCAAGAAATCCTCGACACCGTGACTGGAGCCTTCACGACCCAATCCAGACTCTTTTACACCACCAAATGCCGCTTCAGCGCAGGAAATTAGGCCCTCATTCACTCCAATCATGCCGACAGATATCTTGTGAGCCACGCGGAAAATTTGCGACAGATCCTGCGAGTAAAAGTATCCAGCTAGTCCCACAGGAACGTCGTTTGCGGCCTTTAGGACGTCATCCTCATTGTCAAATCGGTGAATAACCGCCACGGGACCAAATATTTCACGATCGTAGATGGCCATATCTTTGGTGACATCGGTGAGCACAGTTGGTGCATAAAACAGCGGACCCAGTTCAGGTACCTTTTTGCCACCGCAAATGATCTTTGCTCCTTTGCTCACCGCATCTTTGACTAGATTGTCCACCATCTCAATTTGACTAGCCTTTATCAGTGGACCATGTGTCACGTCACTTTGTTTTCCATCGCCCAGTTTAATCTCTCGGCTGATACGGCCAACGAATTTTTCCACAAACTCCGTGAAAACATTATTTTGCACGTAGAAGCGATTGGCAGACACGCAAGTTTGTCCAACGTTGCGGAATTTCGATAGCATAGCACCGTGCACGGCCAAATCCACATCGGCAGAATTGAAAACAATGTAGGGAGCATTTCCGCCTAATTCTAGTGCCAGTCGCTTCACCGTTGATGCACACTGCTTGTACAGGATTTTACCAACTGCAGTGGAGCCCGTAAAAGACAGCGCACGGATATTTGGATCTTCACAGAGTAATTTTCCAACTCTCGGGGAATTTCCGGTGTTTGATGTGACGACATTGAGTAGTCCTGCGGGAAATCCAGCCTCTTCCGCCAATTTTGCCAGAGCTAGAGCTGTAAGTGGTGTTTCCTCGCTGGGTTTAATCACACACGTACAACCAGCAGCAATAGCAGCTGCAGCTTTGCGTGTTATCATTGCATGAGGAAAATTCCACGGGGTAATCAGAGCTGCCGGTCCAATGGGTTGTTTCAAAATAAGTAATTGTCGATTTCGCATTGGTGGCTGCAGTATTTCACCGTTTATTCGACGTGCTTCCTCGCTAAACCACTCAACAAATGAATTACCGTATTTTATTTCAGCTCGAGATTCTGCCAGGGATTTGCCATTTTCATTAGTTAGAATTGTGGCTAATTCTTCGCCATTTTTCACCATTAGATTGTACCAGCAACGCAGCAAATCACTTCGTTCCTTGGCTGTGGTCATTTGAAAAGTTTCAAACGCCTGCGTTGCTGCCTTTATGGCATCAGAAACATCTGCTACGTCCATGTCCGGCACTTGCGCTATCACCGAGTTGTCAACGGGATTGAATACGTCAAATGTCGCTGAAGACTTTGCAGACACCCATTTGTTGTTTATAAACGCCTGAGTTTGCAGGAGACTCATTGTACGTTTTTTGGAATGAAATGACGGTGAAATACGTCGCATCAAGCGAAAAGACTGCGATGGAATCATTTTTTTAACCGTTTCAAAGTGTTTTGTTTTGGGTAATTATACCTGGAATTAAATTTTCATGAATTAAAAATCTGATGTAATAAGTATTTTACATTGGAATATTAAAAAATTCTGATGAGTGTATTAAAAAAATATAAGTTTGACATATTTGACCGTGAATTTATTGGTTGATTGTTGATAAATTGCATTTATAACCTTAAAAGATTATTGGAATTGTAGTACTTACTTGTAGTGAAAGATATATGCCAATTTCGAAGCTTATTTCCAGCGAAAATTCAGACTTGCTCTATTTCACATTGACTTATCACATTTTATTCACTCCTCTGCTATCAAATCACCAATCAAGTTTATCAGTGTTGAACGAGCGGAGTGGCGCCGGTTTTCTTCATACATTCAACGACCTTTAATATGTATGTACGATATACTCGCATGTACAATATATACACACATATTTTGAACATATGCAAAATGTATGCAATCATTTAATTTATCAAACATAATCATAAAGTTAACATTGATGGATTTTAAAAGACAGATCTGTTAGCATCAGTCACTAAATTTTTGCACAAACATAATTTTATATTCTAATCATTTTTAAAAACTAATTGTTTCGATTTAGCGAGTATTAAATCGCAATTTCGTTACATAAATTGTTAAAAAAAAAAGAAATTCCGCATTTTTTTACAGCTTGTCTAGTTTAAATTGACCGTATTATTTAATCCAAATACGGAAGAACGTATGAGTCAATTACACTGATGTTTCTATGCCACATCGTGTGCGAAACTCCGGGAATTGCGTAGGTAAATAGTTTTTTGGCTCTGTCGAGAGTTTGCAGGCCGATGGCATCAGTTTTGTAAATTTTCCGATCTTTCATCTCTGCAACAGTTTCAGATTGATCGATATCATAATAACCAAAAGAACTGCTTTGCCAGGGTGTAATAATTTCATCGTCAGGTCCTCCTATTAAAACCATTCGGTTCAGCCTTGTCAGACCTATTATATAGTTACTACTGTTCGATGAAAATATTTCATTGTTCACATATGGCAGGAAATTACAGTATTCAAAATATAATTTCTGCAATTAAAAATAATCATTATTCAACAGTCATGAAAAATAAAATTATAATTTCATATAATTACTTGTTGCAACGGATCGTTCCAATAATTTCCAAAGCTCACGTCTTGGCCTATATCAGAGTAGAAGAACTCGTAGGCAGAATTACGCACCAAGTCAGGAAAGTATGAAGTAAGTAATTCAACTGTGGATAATAATGGAAAAATTACTGTCTTCGTATTAATTTCTCTTTTGAAGCATTTTTAAACGGAATTTTTCATACTTCCCCACACTCCGGCTTGTGGTGAACTGAGCGAAATAAAATTGCGCACATTGTGGTAGGGAAATCTCTGCAAAATAGCTCGAGCTATCAAGCCACCTTGGCTAAAACCCACGAGATGGAAGCCATCAGTATAATTCGCAGAGAATTTCATCACATAACTCCCAATATCGTCGACTTGATTCCACATAGGATCTAAGCTTTTAAAACCGGGATAAAGAGGTATATTTAAAATTTCTGTCCCTGGATGAATCTGAAAGAGAATTAATGTGAGGACCTATTAATTAAATCTTTTTGTGGTTGCATTATTGCGTCACAGTACACAGTAGTTTATATACCTGCTGTATTCGCTCATTCAGTTCATTCATGTTCTTAGTTCCCGCCATTAAACCGTGTAACACAACGACTGGTCGATATCCCAAAATACCATTATAAAACTGTATAAAAAGTAAATAGAGTGAATAATATAAGAATCTGAATTTATTCATCGTAGGCGCACAACTATCTATGTATAACGAAAGCTGTGGTGAACACTGTAATGCGGTTGTCCCATGCCACGGCGAATAAGTACCTGGAACGAATTGGCGGAACTCTCCCATCCCCTTGGTTAAAATCTTAAAAACAAGATACATATAGTCGGCGCGCTTTCAACCAATACAAAGAGTTCAATGACCCCCGTTCCCGGAAGTTCTGTGTGCCATATGGTTCATTATGGGGAGCAGCATCCCTTATTTTTGAATTGAACAGTCTGTGTGCGAACGACGGTTATTATACACCGTACGACGTCTAGAATCACGGTGTACAAGAGGGAGAGAAAGCTAGGGCACCTGCACCAAAACTATGAGGTTACATATATCATGTCCAGTATTTTGTCGAGTGTTTTTGTGTGAACGTGGCTTCGTGATATCCAAGTAAACATAAATTACGCACAATTCGTGCAAGTAACTTGAAATATAAAGTGAAGCCATGGGGTTGTATGCACGACCTCAGCATCCATATCAGCACCGAAATTGTCATTTACCCATGGTCAGAGTTGTCCTGGGTTTACTTGCCAGCTTTACAGCTATTTTCCACCAATATCCCATTATAAAGTACTTTAAACAGGTATGTGTAGTATTATTAAACTTAGAATGTCGTCCGTTACTTAATGCTTTTCATCATAAATGTCACTTGTTTCAGAAGATCGCAAGAATTTTTAATCCTAGTGAATCCCAATGGAAGGCCACAAGCAAACAATTTAGGGATTGACGTCCATAACTTTGTAATCGACTAAAAATTTATCTGCAGAGTCATGACAGTGATTTTTTTGGTAGCTTTCACCAAAGTCAGGGAATTGACGAGCTAGGATCATGCAGGTAAATATTAATACTTGAAAAATTCATTGTTAAAAAAAGTAAAAATCTGTGTTTTTATGCTTTTACACAGCTTTATTGTTCCAGGTTCACGTTTCGATAAATTTATATTTTCTATTTTCAGAATTATTTTTTCTCAGGCTGTTCGAATAAGCGCGCGCTTTATTTTATGTAATGCGCAAGCGTTGACTGAGCCAATGAGCGCTGCGCGCGGAAGTGACGCAGCATCTCTTCCGCCGTCTTCATCGTTATCTCTGTCTCTCTCTCGCCGCGTCCAGAGTGTTGTACAGTCAAACAATGGCGGAGAATCATCGAGACACGGCGTCGTCTGCGAAAATTCATCAAATATCCCGCAAAATCGGGTGAGAAAGCCCGAAAAAATCGTCGATACAGCTTCAGGACGATATTCCAATTAATTTGGACCATAAAATTATGGTCAGGGCGATAAAAGAATCCGGCAGTGGTGATCTGTGGTATTCGTGTCGTGAACAGGCAAGTTGGCAATTTTTCTAAGGACAAAAAAAAAATAAACTGTTGGAAAAATGGATGATAACACTGAATAGTGACATTATTCCAATAATATTAAACGAATACGATCAATTTTGACTACAGTTAGCCTCAAATAAATAATTAAATATCCACTCCGTCGATTTTGTAATATTTTCATATACATTAATTGTTCCATTTCAGCAGTAATAATAATGTGAATTGTTTATTTTTTTGAGGAGTTTTTGAGGTATCTTCGGTCTTTGAGTATTTGAGCCTGCGTAATTGTTACGAATATTTCTTTATCTGATCGAATTTTTTACATGGTTCAATTGAGCATAGGATGATTATTCTTGAATTTCTCACTCTGTTTGATGTTATTTTAGAGTTTGAAATGATTGAATATGCCTAATCGACTAATTCTTCCAATTTTTCAAGGCTTTAATTGTACAGAACAAGCAATTGTTGTTCCCTGCAATCCTGAAATTATTTTAGAGCCTAAACTATTTTTAATATTATTAAAATTAATTGATGCTAATCTTGACACGTCATAAGGCTGTTATAGAATTTTTTTAATGCTCTGAAACTATTGATTTGTTTTTTAAACTCTGTATTAAGAGTTTCTGTGGGGCATTTATGCTCTAAAACTAACTAAAATTAATTATTAAAATAAGTAAAACCGTGGGTTTCGATGTTTTTATGCAGATTCAAATCAATTTTATTGTTTTTTTTTCAGAATTAATTTTTTTCAGGCTCTTTGAATAAGTGCGCGCTTTATTTCATGTAATGCGCATGCGCTGACTGAGCCAATTAGAGCTGCGCGCGGAGGTGACGCAGAATCTCTTCCGCCGTCTTATCGTTATCTCTGTCTCTCTCTCGCCGCGTCCAGAGTGTTCTACAGTCAAAAAATGGCGGAGCATCATCTAAACCCGGCGTCGTCTGCAAATATTCATCAAATATCCCGTAAAATCGGGTAAGAGAGCCGGAAAAAATCGTCGATACTGCTTCAGGACGATATTCCAATGAATTTGAGCCATAAAATTATGGTCAGGGCGATAAAAGAATCCGACAGTGGTGGTCGGTGGTATTCGTAGTGAACAGGCAAGTTGAATATTTTTCTCAGGACAAAAACAAATAAACTGTTGGAAAAATGAACGATAAAAGTGATTAGTAACATTATTCCAATAGTATTAAATGAGTACGATTAATTTTGACTACAGTTAACCTCAAATAAATGATTAAATATCCACTCCGTCGATTTTTTTAATATTTTTATATACATTAATTGTTATTCCATTTCAGCAGTGGTAAAAATGTGAATTGTTTATTTTTTAGAAGAGTTTTTGAGGTTATCTTCGGTCTTGATTGTAATTGAGTTTCTGTAATTGTGACGAACATTTATTTCGTCTTTGTTTGTAGTTTTTACATGGTTTAATTAAGCATATAGAGGATTATTCTTGAATTTCTCACTCTGTTTGATGTTATTCCAGAGTTGGGAATGCTTGAATATACCTATAATCGACTAAATTCTCCGGGGTTTCAAGGGTTTAGTTGTGCATAAAAATAATTCAATGTTTTCTGCAACCCTGAAATTATTCTAGAGCCTAAACCATTTTTAATATTGTTAAAATTAATTAATGTTGATCTTGTCACGTTATTAGGACCTTATAGAATTTTTTTAATGCTCTGAAACTATTGATTAATTTTTTTAAACTCTGTATTTGGAGTTTCTGTGGGGCATTCCTACTCTAAAACTAACTTTTTCTGAATTTTTCTACTAGGTCACAACCTTCAAGACAGTTTATCTTCTAAACAATTTACATCTTCCTGCTGGTTTTCTACATTTGTCAAATAAATTATATGACAGCGAATGTAGAAAATTTTTTTGGACGAAAAAAAAGTTCAAGATTCAACTACAGAGTACAGCCTACAACCGGTTGACCATGGACAACGCCAGGGTGATTCAAAAATGTGCACGCGAGCACACACTAACTTCATTCACGCTGCAGTCGGTAATCGAAACACCCACAGTAGCTTGTGCTTTGCCAGTGACTAGACAGAAACCAGTCTGAGTTTGTCAGTCTCCGATTTTCGCCTCGCAGAGTCGAACGTGATTGGGTGAAATTTAAACAGTGGTAGGTTCAAATATTTTTCAAATAATTAATCGCAAGCATTGCTGATATTATTTCGATCATTTTTATCAATTTACGTCGATAGAAGCATGTATAATGTATAATTTTTACGTCAATACCTACAAAAACTCTTTGAAAATCTTTGTCGACAATAAGTATGTGGTCCAAACAAAATTATTTAGATTTTTGTGTCCTCTGTACATGGCCTTATTGTCATATATGTCTAATATTTTCTAGAAAAGTAGTTTTATTTTTCAAATAATAATACGAGAAGAACAATTCAAATACTGTTTTCAGTTTGATCCTGCAGCGTCGAGGTTGTAAGGAATTCTGCATTGAACTAGGTGGTCAGTCCTGGTCATGTCAGTCGTCTCCACAACTCTACTTACTCTACCACCGGTGGGATTTACCTGTGCCGAGTCTAGGGTAGTTGTTGCTGAAGTTTTTTTTTACTTTTAGTCCGCGTTTTTTATTTTATATGTATGAAAGTCAGTACAGTAGCTGCAGTGCGTGAAATACGGTGAAGTAAAGACAATTCAAGTAGAACAAAGTGAAGTGGGGATGATTTAACTGAGATAAAGTGTAGTGATGTGAAGTGAATATCAGTGATGATAGTGCAAATAAGGGATTTCTCATCCGGAACCAACGCATCAGCCTGCAGTATCGCCGTGGGATGACGGTGAGTCTCGCATGCGACAATTATTCCTGCATGGAGAAAATTTTCTGTTGAAGATTATTGCAGTATTCTCGATATTTGTGTTTATTATGCTGCTCCCATAATACTGCAAATCATGCGGTGATTTTTGGGAAATTTTTCTCTGTGCAGGCTTTACGATATGCATTGGCGAACACCATTCGATCGAGAAACAATATTTTGATAAAATTCTTAAACACATTATTATTAAACGAAGTATTTGAAAATCGAATGGTGGATGTATGATAATTTTTTGTTAGCATTTTCCCACTTTGATTGTAACATTTGTTATTATTTTTGGCTTTATTTATTTTTTTAAATAATTTTTCGTATACTGAATGAATTTAGAATTGATTTTACTGTAGTTTTATTAAATATTATACCCGCAGAAATTAATGTTGCTTCCTTAGAAATTCGAATTAGCACGCAAAATAATGTATAAACTGTAGTTTTTTTTAATTGTCGAGTCACGAATGATTTTAAGAGGAAGTACTATTATTTCTGCCTTGAAAAATTCATATTTAAATAACTTCAAATATATTAATAATATTAAATTCAATGAATACCCAATTTTTGTTAGGCATTTCAGCGGGTAAAATACATGCCTAACGTGCAAGTATTTTACTCTTCAATTTCACTTGATTTTTTGCGTGCGAAATTTAGTGAAATTTGATTTTCATCCCTTGCTGAGAGCGCAAGGAAATGGAGGGGAAACAAGCGCGTCAGTGCCCGGGCACTCGGAGATTTTTGTTTTTTTGTTTTTTTCGCTCGTTAAAATTCGAAATAAAATCGGGATGCGTGTGAGTGTGATTTTTCAAAATCGTTTCCGTCCCTTGTAGGAGGTCGCGATCGCGTAATTACTAAGTAAATTCAATAATTATATATATAAGTGTGCAGTGTGTGTGTGTGTTTATCGCCGATGCATATCATTTTTCTTATACTTTATTACTGTTATTACTGTTATTATTGTATGTTGTCGCTGTTTCGGTCTCGGATTGAGACCGTTCAGCCATATATTTCTTGAAATCCGCGAAAAATGTCTCTATTAATTGATAATGATTCCAATGATTTGTGAATTTTTATCGTTATCTTGTCAGTGTAACGATTAAAATATCACAAATCGATATCATTACTCAATTCTACTAAACCCCCATAAGCAAATAATACTAACTAACTGACGAATATTTAAATTACTTTATAAAAATTAAATAACACTGCGTAGTTTCATTTTATTTATCATTTTTTGGAGCAAATAACTATATTTCATCTGACTGCGTAGTTTTTTTGATTTTTCTTATAAAGTAATTTATCCCACAATTAATTTTTTAGTCTTTTCTGAATTCTTTCCATAATTAATGTATATTTAAAACGTATAGTTTTTTATTTCAGGTTATGGATATTTACTTATTTATTTATTTATTTATTTCGTTATGTATAATTTTTTTAAAATGATTGACATTTTATTATTTGAATAATTCTGCTATCTGTTTGTAGATTAGTCGTCATTTTTTAGAATATTTAATGGTTAAAATAAATACCTTAATATCGATTATTTGTAATTATTTTCTGTTAAAAATATAGGGCCAATTGCAATTGGTCAATTAAACGCGGTTTATTTTTTATCTCAAGCTCTGTTTGAAGTGCTTTAGAGGGATACTTTTTGTCTGTTTGTTTTTTTTTTTTACTCTATTTGAAGCTTTAAACCCGCGGTTTAAAGTTTATTCAGAGTAAAAAATCGCGCCAGTTTCGGATCGTGTGACAGTGTGTGAAGTATACATAGAACAGTGTTTGAAGTCGATCATTTTACCTCTAAAAGATAAGTCAAAAATTTTTTTGCATTTCGTATACATATGCACACGTTATAAATATCCTAAACTAGCCTTACACCCACACATCCTCCCCATCCCTGAGGGAAGGCTCACCACCTTCACGTGGTTCCCATTGTCTAATTGCATCAAACAATTTTAGTTTTCATTGTAATTATCCAAGTGTGAGCAATTCCATGTAAGTAATTATATTGTTTTTTAATACATTTTTTAACAACGCATTTCAGTTCATCATCCGGTGTGTTGACAGTGTGGATTACTACGACCCTTTCGAAATCGATCGAGACTTTTTATGTTTGTGCATCAATTGAGAAATTTCAAAACACATTTTACATGCAATTAACTCAGGGATAGCACCGATTTATCAACTCGCATTTGTTAATTAAAAATCGACAAGATATCCAACTGATTGTAGATCGCGTGTGCACCGTCAATTCAAACATGGGTATATGGGGTGGGGAAAAAAGAGAGAGAGGGTATGGCTGCATATATATGTGTGTAACGGACTATAACCTTACTTATTCAAACAATATTGTGTGCATTATATTTAATCTACTGCTAAACGTAAATTTTTTGCTTATTTATTATTCTATATGAATTTAATTTACAAGCTATGAAGATTAAAGTATTCCATGTGTCTTGGAAATTATGATAAAATGACGAAGTAAAAAGTCATAGAAGTGAAAAAATCTTCGTAGCGAATGAGCTTGTGAGGTTATGGAGAAAAAAAAAACAAATATATAATAACACTTATCATTGAAGATAAAGAGTAACTTTGATATAAAAATATGTTTACGACTTGTAGAAAAGATAAAAGAAGACAGTTGCAATGGACCAACTATCCCAAAATCCACAGTGTAGTACAGAGGAGAGTACGGAGGGCTTTGATTTGGCAGCTGGAATCAAGTGGATATATCCAGAAAATTATCCATTACGAGAATATCAATTTCAAATTGTCAACACATGCTTATTCCACAACACTTTAGTATGTTTACCAACAGGTAAAATCAAATTATTTACATTTTATCCTAAAATAACTGAATTTACTCATGAAAAACTCTTTATTTTTATCATATCAGGTTTGGGAAAGACATTTATTGCCGCTGTGGTAATGTACAATTACTGGCGATGGTATCCACGAGGAATAATCGTCTTTCTGGCACCAACGAGGCCACTGGTAGCTCAGCAAATCAATGCATGCCATGACATTATGGGAATTCCAATTAGTGAAACGATAGAACTCACGGGCCAAACGTCGCAGGCAAAGCGACAAGCTTTTTGGCGAAAGAAACGCGTCATTTTTGCCACACCCCAGACCTTTCAAAAGGATCTCGCGGAAAATATTGTTCCCACAAAGTATTTAAAGTGTGTTGTGGTCGACGAAGCACACAGAGCTCTGGGAAAACATGCCTGCTGTGAGAGTATTCGTCTGTTGAATGAAAAAAATCAGTTTTACAGACTGCTGGGATTGTCTGCAACACCGGGAGGCAAGATTGAGGACGTTGTGCAAATAATTAATAATCTGGGCATTTCTAAACTCGAATTGAGAGACGATAAATCGCTGGACATCAGGCCCTTTATCAATGAAAGAACGCAGGAAATAATTTCAGTCGGCCTGGGCGATGACTTGTCTGCGTATCATGAGCGCTATATGGCGATAGTGGATCCCCGCCTTCGTGTACTTATCAACAATAAACTTATATCGCCCGGAGCTCGTCGTGTGTCCAAGGGCTACATCCACAACATCATAGATCGATTGAAAACTCGACCTGATAGGCCAGCAAATTACAATAGTCTCACAAAAGTTCTCTACGAATTATTGACCATGTGCCATGCCGGGGATTTAATGTTGAATCACGGCCTTCGAGCGTTCCATGCGTTCTACGAGCTCCATCGAAATGACAAGGACAAAACGTGGATTCAGAGAGAACCTGATTTACTTCAACTTCTGGATGATGTTCAAGAGTTTCTCGGTCCATTTCCAGATCCTAATCTCATTGAAACTGGAACTCTCAACATGGTTCCGGATAATATTATGTTTGGCCATGCGAAATTTGCTAAATTACGTGATATCATTGAGAATCACTTTATCCAAGCACAATCCAACGGTACTGACACTAGAGTTATTGTATTTGTTGAGTATCGAAACAGTGCATACGAGGTTTACGTACTTTTGCTGAAACTGCAGCCCTTGATAAGGCCTCAAATGTTTATGGGCCAAGCGGGACAATCGCGAAAGCTGCAGATAGAGGCTTTAGATAATTTTCGGCGCAATAAAGTGAACGTTTTAATATCTACATCGGTTGGAGAGGAGGGATTGGACATTGGCGAGGTAGATTTGATCGTGTGCTTCGATATTTTGAACAAATCACCCACGAGACTTGTCCAGAGGATGGGCCGAACTGGCAGAAAGCGAAATGGGCACATAATCATCCTAGTAACCGACGGGACCGAGCATCACACACTGAAAAATGCACTGTGTCGCAGGGATTCTCTCAACACAAAGGTACGACAGTCTGTGGCCGTGCAGTCGGCCCTTTTGGCCAACAGTCCGAGGATGGTTCCAGCTGAATTAAATCCTGAATGTAAAAAAATGCAAATTACTGTACTGCCAATAACTCCAAAAGCTCAAAAACTCAGGAATAAATCGACAAAGAGTAAATCAACGGCCGGTGGATCGAAATCAACGAAAAATGGAGCGGCAAAATCTACAACGGCAGGTCAAAAAGACAATAAGGTGATAAACTTTTTGAATCCGTTAACACATCACGAGGAACCTGTTGATAATGATCCGGAAATGGTGCAGATGAAAGTGCAGGAAATTCGAAAGCCCGGACTATTTGCCCAGTTAAACAAAAACAATACCAATAAAATAAAACATTCTGATGTTAAATTACTGACGTGCGACGACGCGGCAATTGAGTTTCTTACGCTGCTTACTATAGAACAATCTATGAAGGACGTCGCGACGGATAATAATTCATTTACCGTGTCATGCGCTCGTCAGACAATTACCGAGGATGCTAACGAGCTGCTTAGCAGAGAAATTCCGCCTTACACTGCACTGGATATTATTGCAAGTTTGGAACCGTACGTCGAGCCAGCTCCAGACGTGGATGAAGCGTCCTTAGAGTTCTCCGATTACGGCCCAGAACCCTGGGACAATGCAGTACCCGCTATGGACTGTTCACCCGAACCAATACTTAGCTCACAGCCCGCGCGTCATACCGCGGGACGATTTGAAGATTTGTGCGATGAATCCGACTCAGAAGTGATAATGTCCTCTCCGGTATCACAAAAAAATTGCCAAGTCGATTGGGCGGTAAAGCAGGAAAGTGATTCACCAGTACTAAATGCAAGTAATAATATTAAAAGTCAAGTTGCACCTGAAAATCCACGGGTTAGCGGCTTTGAAGATATTCTCGATGAGATGTCGGACGAAGAATTGTTCAATCTGGATAGGATGTCTGATGATAGTGTAACTGAAATTGCTTTGGATCTCTCCAAATCGACCTCCGACTCGAGTGAAAGAAGAAAATCGAGCAAACTAGTCTGCAGCACACCTATTCACGGTGGTAAATGTGCAAATCGTGGAAAGACTGTTGAGTCGCCTGAGAAAAATGGTCATCAGGGTGCTCTAACAAGGTTGAATGGGTATGATATAGCAAATTCAACTTTCAATGACTTGGATTCAACTTTTTTCGACTGTGATCTTAATACTAGGGCATTAGATCAATCAGTAAAAGTAGTTAATCATCAAAGAAATGAAGCAGCGATTTGTCATAATAATTCTCAGCCTTTAGTTCATGCTGGAAACGTGAATAATCAATTAAATGCAATAAATCAGGTGAATGACGACCAATTAACGCCAGATAGTACGACATCCGATTGGCCAAGAATGGCATCTGCATCGCCCGGAAAATCTAATAAAAACGATGATTTTGAAGAGGATTTTTTTGGAACTGAAAGTATGATGATTGATGCAGCATTATTAGAGCAGATTGCTGCGCTGGAAAATTCGAAAAATGTACCGAAAATCTCGGTTAATTTGCCGCCCAAAGAATCAAATATTTCTACGTTGGAATTAAGTCATAAAAAACAAAATACTAATCGGAGTCAGTGGAAAAACAAATCTATAATTAGTTCTACACCTTGTCACAGTAAAAACAGTATTAACAATGAAATATCTGAGCTTAAAATGTGTCATGTAGAACCGGAAAAAACTAGCAATTCACAGTGGCCTGAGATTGATGACGAAGAATTTGATTTTTCACCCGATGCAATTGTCGAATCAAAATATTTTAGTAAAAGTTCAAACTCCAGCACGTCGATAAACAGTTCAGCTAGAAAATCTCTAAATTTTAATGAAAAACACTCGGTATCAAGTATAAAAGAAAAAAAAATAATTTCACCTAAAATTGAATTACGAGCGACAGAAAATTTACCCAGTACTTCAAAAAATATTCACAATGTACGAAAATCAGTATTTTCCAAGTTTCAAACAAAACGATATAATAATGATGATTCTGATGATGATTTTGCTCAGACAAAAATTATAAAACCGACATTTCGACGGTCGGAAAATATTTCCGACAGTGAAGAACAATTCTGTGATGTTTTACGACACAAGGAAAATGGATTGGCTATCCCTCGAGGTCGTGAGTTTACAAAGTTACCTGAGAAATCCCGAAAGCCTGGCGTCGTAATATCGTCGACAAAAGTGCCATCAAAATCGAGGACACCGGCGCAAAGATTGTCGAAGTTTTCTCCACCGAGATCGTCATCTTTGGACACATATTCAAGACGAAAGCATCGATCGCGAAGAAAAAACCATCGAGATGAAAAAGGTTTTCTTCTAGACGAGGCTGAAGTGTCCTCGGATGAAAATATCTCGCCAGGGAGCTCAGAAGCGGATGATGATGATGATGATGATGAAGATGATAAGGATCTCGAGGGTTTTGTCAGTCACAGTCAACATCCGGATACCAGTGTAGATATGAAGGCGCACTATCTCCGAAGCATTAGAAGCCCCCGGCAGCCTGGTAAATTTCTCATTCGAAAACCAAAGAGCCCCCCGGCGAACTTGGAAATTTATTCTCAAGCTGTGGGCAATGAAACAAATACCTATCTATGTGTAAGTATTTAAATTTCTGTGATTTATCACGATTAACAGTATTTTTTCCTGAGAAAAAATTTTTTTTTTTCCCCACAGGATTCTTTTTGTGTTGAGAGTGGCGTGGAGGAAAATACGTCGGATGACTGCACCATTTTGGAAGATATCGAGCGGGAATTAACGCGAAAACGTAAGCGGAAAAATTCGGAAGATGTGTCGTCGGACAAACGACGAAGAATCGTTCAAATATCTGACAGCAGTGAAGATGAAACTGAAAAACTTCGTGCACAAATAGCTGAACAATCATTCAAGTTGAAGGAATTATAGCATGTGTTATGCAGTAAAATTTTTTTACTATTAATTAATAATCGTCAAAAACTACTTACGGTATTGTATAATTTTCAGTCCAAATATTTAATTTATAATCGGAGTAGATGACGTAGAGTGTTATTGTTGATCATGTCAATAGAAATAAATTTTGTAATTTTAGACATAATGTCAAGCGAGAATGATTCTGCTGAAACCTGACCTTTTTTTAAGGCATCAACTTGACAGGTAGAAGATTTATCTGACATTGAGGAAATATTTTCTATTTTTTAAAATATATATTCTCTCGTCCCATCGATAACGCCGAGACGCCCATTAGACTGTCTGTGTATATCTCTAGAGAGAGCCGAAGGCCACCGGGGGTGAAAGATGCAGGACAAAAAATACCTGGCGAGGGTGCATCTCCGAAATTATACCGATCGTATAAATACCCCTAGAACGCGAAACCAATAGATCAGTTTGTGCTACGCAGTCGACAGAGCTGGTTGCAGGGCTTTGGTGGATTTTTTCTACAATTTTTAAGGTAAGTATTATCTTTAGATAATAATTTTTTCCTTAAATCAATCATCAGTGTTTATATTTTTGTGTGTTATGAGTGATTTTTGAAATTTTATTACAAAGATGATGAAATTTATCAATTTAAAATTTAAAAACGCTTGTAAAACAATTTTTTTTTTCTTGTAAAAATATCTCGAAAATGAAGAAGAGTATATTTAGTGGTTTGGTCTGAATTATTTTTTCCAACAAAAAAATAAACCACGTTTGTTTTAGTTGGGAAAATTTATTTTTCATCCATTGATTTATTATATTGAATGCAGAAATCAAAAGCTCCACGATGATGAGGACTTTGGTAGTGTTGATGATGGCCGGAGTAGCTCTGGGAAATACACTCACAAGACGAGCCACCGGTGAATCACCAGTATCCGAGTCGGTCGAATCAGCAACGCAAAAAGCGACGGATTATCCAATTTTTGGAACGGGCAATCAAGAGACTGTTGTGTCTACCGGATCGCAGCCACTGTTCAACCCTTATCCAACGTATCCGGATTACAAACCGAGCGCGAGACCGACGCAACAGTCAGTTGCAGTCGCCGCAGAGCCTGAAGCAGCTCCGACCACTTGGGTCTCACTAGTAACTGCGAAGCTCATTCCGCTGGGAAACTATGCCCTCACTTATGGAAAGCAAGGGTTGAAATATATTTTGCAGCTCATGGTAGTCCTCGTTATCGGAGTGTTGTTTACCACGTCGCTCTGCACCTTCTCTCCCCTGTGCTCCATCTCTTTCGAGGGAATGGGCTTTAAAAATCAGGTATATTACAATTTTTCTAGCGAAAATATTGCTTTTTAGCATTGCAAATAACGTACGCACCTTGGAAAAAATTTTTTTTTTTTTGCTCAAATCTTGGACATACAGACCTCCTGAAAATCACGCTGTCTTTGTAATTTTTTTGGTTTCCTGGTGATAACTCTGTAAGTAATGAGAATAATGAAAAATTTCATTAGAGCTAAATCATTGGGAATCTAATTCCCTACAAAAAAATGTAGAATAAAATTTTTCGTATCTTTCACAGTTTTCGAGATATTATCGATTTTTTGAAATTTTTATATTTCAAAATATCTCGAAAACGCGGCAAATTATAAAAAAAATTTATTCTACATTTTTTTTAGATAATTAATTTTTCAATCATTTCACTCTTATAACATTTTTGTTTATCTCGCTTGGTTATCGAGTTATCAGTAAAAAACTAAAAAATTCGCGAAAACAGCTAGATTTTCAGGGAGAAAATTATCACCTTTGAAAATTTCACTAAAAAAAAATTTTTTTTCTTTTGTCCATTAAATATTACAAATCTTACTGTTAATATGTATTTCAGTCAAACTATCCAAAATAGTCGTTTTTAAGAAAATTTTCCAAGAAATATGAAGAAAAAAGCGTTTTACGTCCGTTTTAGAGGCGCCAAATAGGCTTATACTGTCGTCACGATATAAATTTCATCTGATTTTGATTGGCAGGTGAAGGAACAAGTGGCTCAGCTCGCAAAGACATACGTTACCCCCGAAAACGTGAATGCGGCTTCGGTGGTAGTCGGTCGAGCTTTGGAATCATTCGCCGAGGTTCAGCGTCAATCAAAAATCCGCAAAGCCATGGAGGACCAAACAATGACTCTAACCGGAGGCAGGAGGTCGCGTCGATAAAAAAAAATATCACTTAGTAGGATTCTGCATCAGAATCCTGATAATAATCTTCAGAGCCGTTTTCGACAACTGAGTGTCGAGAAAGGAAATATTTCCTTGTCAAACATTGGAATTACTTATATAAAAATAAATGCGATATCGTGGTCCATATTTTTATTTCTCATAATCACTCACGCGTAATGGGTTTTCCCTCCGATTCCAACCAATGTTTTTGTATCTTCTTCAACATTCCCTCTCTCTTTTCCCTCTCCTACTCTACATACTCATTCTATACACACATTAAATCCGACCAACGACCGCGAGGCCGGTTTTTTTCTATGTCGCTGTTCCTGCTATACTCGCTTGCAACATCAACTAACGCGCACAGTTCCTCTCGGCATTGAATAACGCGCGCTTCATCCATCAGAAATCATCATCAGGTACTCTGTAAATTTTATTTCTCTGAAAAATTTATACCAAGATATTCAAGCAACAATGAACATCTTTACTTCAAGTAATTATTAATTTTACATCATTGCACATTTTTACGTCGATTTATTCGATAAAAACTTAACATTATCTGCTTAATTTATCTAGCATGGTGCTTACTAGTGCTAAATCTCGGCCTTATCATCGGTCTGATAGTCACCGAGGCTGTAGTTATTCCTGAAGGGTCACAAAATTCTACGTTTTCGTTGAGAAACAGCCAAATTGCATCGCAAGACGACGATGTTTTCATTCCGGATCAAGGCGCTGAGCACTTTGACAGTATTTTCGACTGGAATTTACTGCGGGTAATAGCTTTTAAAGTGTCCAGTCTTACTGGGCTTTATGACAGTATTATGTTTGTTGTAGCTGATGGCACGGAAATATCCAGGTAATCTTTTATTGTCGCCGATATCCTTGAAACTGGCGCTGACTTTGCTGTACGAGGGAGCTCAGGATGCGACTGCCCACGAGCTCGGTGGTGCTATGCATCTTTC
This sequence comes from Macrocentrus cingulum, assembly GCA_002156465.1. Classification (NCBI taxonomy): domain Eukaryota; kingdom Metazoa; phylum Arthropoda; class Insecta; order Hymenoptera; family Braconidae; genus Macrocentrus; species Macrocentrus cingulum. The sequence continues at coordinate 39,767 of MVJL01011760.1, read as the reverse complement.
GGAGAATCGTCAAGCTACGCGGGATAAATTTTCCAGCATCATTCGCCTGCTTCAGGTTATTGACCACTTGAAAAAAATTATTAAATCAGATTTGAGAGTTTTTTTTTTTACGGAATTTAGTCGACTGATGACAAGTATAAGCTCAACTTGGCCACGAGAATTTTTATGGATAGCCGTGTTACACCTCGACAAAGCTTTGCAGCGATTATTAAAACATTTTATGCCACTGATATCATTTCCAAGGATTTTTCTGATGCACGAATTGTCGCCGACAGTGTCAACAATTGGGTGAAAAATATTACCAATGGAAATATTGAAAAAATGATTGACGATGGTGAGTGAAAAATTATTTTTCTTCCCTTTAATTTGGTAATTTTATTATCCTGCGTTTTTTTCTTTTTTTGGTTTGTAGAAAGCACCGTTAAGGACTCCGTTATGTTGATGGTGAGCGCTATGTACCTGAAAGGTTTTTGGTATAACAATAAATTCTCGTTGAATCAAACAAAAATAGGAAGATTTTACGAGACCAACACTTCGAGTATCGATGTAATGTTTATGAATACTGATGGAGACTTTTATTACACTGAATCTGCCGAGTTGGATGCCAAAATCCTTCGAATTCCCTATGTTGTGAGTATATAGTGCAACGATTTTCTGCAGAGAAAATGTATTTTTTATTTTTTATTTACACCCAGGGAAAGAAATTTGCAATGTATCTGATTCTACCACGGAGGAATGATGGTATTGACAAAATTTCCGACAACGTGAATCCATTTGTCCTAGCAAGACGCGTAGGTTTGATGCAGAAACTGCCCGTTGACGTAACAATACCAAAGTTTAAGTTTGAATTTACGAGTCATCTCGAGCCCGTGCTTCGAGAGGTATTTTTATATTCAGGGTTTAAATAATCATTTGTCTATAACAACATCTAAGATAGTTATTTGTTAAAATTTAGTTGGGTATCCGAGATATTTTTGATGATACTGCCATCCTGTCGGGAATTGCTAAACCACAGCGCGGACTCAACTTGAAGGTATCGGACATCATTCAAAAGACGGGGATTGAAGTGAACGAGCAGGGAACCACGGCTTATGCGGCAACTGGTGAGCGTGAACGTCTATATTCATGTTATTTGAAGTATTCTTCTAATAAATATATTGCGTCATTCAAGGTAGTAGTTCTCAGTTAAAGCCTGTTTGACCATGAAAAAAGTTAGGATTTTGGCTGTTTCTAATACTGCCGCTGAACACGCTATCCTCTCTCCATCTTAAATGCACATTTATGGGTAGAATTTTTGCATTTTCATCTATTATTATACCTATTCAACATGGACAAAAATTTTTTAAGGCAGTAATCTACTTAGAAATTGAAAAAAGGCGATTTTTAATGATTATTCGAAGACTATCCGAACAGAACGCCACGATTACTTAAGTGATTTGCGCTGGTGTTGAAATTTTGGAAGTGGGCCGTCTGAAACATAAAAATAAGATCACTATCAGCCGTCTGAACTAGGATTTCAACTGTACATGCAAAATTAACAGAATGGCGGTGAATAAAAGAACAAAAGCACGTTTTTTCACTGCTTTTTGACAACAACAAAAAATATTAGAAATCAAAATTTCCGAATAATACTTTATTCACAATTTAGCAAGAAGATTATTGAGAATTACTTTTTTTTTTTTAATTTTACAGTAGAATACTACCTTAAAAAATACTGTCGCACTTGGAATTTGTTTTTCTACAAGTGTACAGTTTTTGGAAGGATTCTTCTGATTTTTCGTCGGGATATAGCCGAAAATATTACTTCGATAGACCCTCGAAATAGGCGTTAAGTGTTCAATGGGTTAACTTTGATATTGATTATCGCGATAACTCGATAAATATGTGAGATAATGAAAAATATCATCTAAACAAAATTATTGGGGATTTAATTTTTTACAAAAAATGTTGAGTAAATTTTTTTTTACATCTGATAATTTTTGAGATATTGTAATTATTAGAAAAAATTTTATTTATCAAAATATCTTTGAAACAAAGCAGAATCTGAAAAAAATGTATTCTACATTTTTTGTAGAAAATTCAATTTAAAATTATTTATTTTCAGTAATATTTTTCATTATTTTGCTTATTTCTCGAGTTATCGGCAAAAAATCGAAAACATCATGAAATTTCCAAAAGGTACACATGTCTTTGAAAAAATGTTTTTTTTTTTTTGTCCATCGATCATGGTGAATATTAATGAATATTATTAAAAGATTGCTTTTTAAAAATTTTTTCAGAGGTGAATATAGGAAACAAAATATCCGGGCAAACATTCAAAGCCGACCACCCGTTTATGTTCTACATCGAGAACGAGGCTACCGGGACAATTCTCTACATTGGTCGTGTAAACAACCCCCTTGAGTCAAGCGGAAGCACCGATACTGTGTCGATGTCTGCAGATCAAACTCCAAATGGTATATTTACTTAATGTTCCTGTTGATATACAAAATAATACAACTGTTCTCTCGACCAAAACTATTGTTTGGCCAACTTTCGCGCAATTATACATACTCCGTCCATTGTATTTGATCAACAAGGCATTGAATGGACAGTGTGCGCACACGTGTCAGTTAATTCATTATTAGCAATTCTTAGCGGAAAATTACCCGAGAAAATTACCTATTGCGACAATATTTGTTGGAAAATCACCGGTAATTCTAGGAAATCATTATCTTTCATAATATCAGGATGTAAAAACTACTTCCATGAATCGCAATTTATCATCTACCATGATTAGTTCGGTAGAATGATAAAGAATCCCTCACAAGAGAAAAAACAAAACTAATCATGAAATTGAACCGTAGATCACATTCCGGATGTTAAAACTCTTGTTTACGGGCGTTAGATGTAAAAAAATCTTACTATTATTCATGAATAGATATTAATAGTCAACAAATGAGTATTCAAATTACTCGATAACACGCGCAATATAATTCATGTAAGGTTTGATTGATTAATTGGTGAGTAAAATTCCTCAATGATGTTTCATTGATGTTTGTAAATGTGATATGCCCATAATTCGTGAGTAATATGATAAAAATATTTTTAGCTCAAGTGACGGCGGATGTTGAGAGTTCAAAGCGATATCATTACTTCAACATCGAGTTGCTGCAGGTGAATGAAATTCAAGTCATGTAAATATTTTTATTATGACAAAAATAATTTTAAGCACACGGTTATTTTCAGGCATTAGCTGATCGTAGTGAGGGTAATGTGATTTTCTCGCCTTTGAGCGTAAAAACTGCATTGACAATTGCAGCCGAGGGAGCAGGAGGAAAAACACGTGAAGAAGTCTTGTCGACATTGAGGCTTCCAAACGATGCCGGGCAAATTCGAGCCATCTTTCACGAAACTTTACTGCCAATTCAAGTAAATAACTATATTACTTGACGATATTTCATTAGGAATTGCTAATAAATATTTTTTTTTTTGCCAGCAAAATGTGAACGGTGTAAGTGAACTCGATTTGGCGAATAGACTCTGGGTAAACACAGACAGTTCGCATTCCGAGAGCTTCAACGAAGTTTTAAAATTGCACTACTGGGGTGACATAAAACCCGTAGAGTTCTCTAAAGTGCAAGAAACCACGGAAGAAATCAATGAATGGGTCAGTCAAGCCACAAGAAAAAATATTCAACAATTGATCGCAGCCGGAGGGTTAAGTCCCGAAACGCAAATGGTCCTGACATCCGTTCTGTACTTCAAAGGCCGCTGGTTAAACGCTTTTGACGGAAACTTCACCGTAAATAGTTGCTTTAACGTTCCACATAGAGGCTGTCAGCAAGTTCCTATGATGGAGAACTTTGGTTACTTCCGCTACGCCGATGTACCCGATCTCAAGGCAGAAATCATTGAGCTGCCGTATGCTGTGAGTAAAATATATGGTCGGAAAAGTCAAATATATAATTAATACCAATAAAAAACCTTATCCAACTCACAGGATGGCAGATTGTCGCTGCTGGTGATGCTTCCAAATGCCGAGGGGTTACAGAATCTTCGTATTTTATTGCGAGATTTGTCGCATACACCGATTCTGCCGCTTCTGAGAAGCTTACGCGACAGAGAACTACTCTTCCACCTGCCCAGATTTAGTGTGGAGACTAAAATAAATCTTGTACCTGCCCTAAAAGCCCTGGGTATTCGAGAACTCTTCAGTTTTAACGCTAATCTATCGGCAATCATGCCAAATCAAACGTCGCGCATTGAGAGTGTCCTTCACAATGCGAAAATTGAGGTAACCGAGGAGGGAACAATTGCCGCCGCAGCGTCTGGTAAGAATTTTAATTAAAACTGCCTGTTTAGTTGATGATATTGACGCTCTCGGCGCCTGTGATCTCTGAAAAACAATTGAAATTATTTATGAAATATCTTCTCGCATATGGAAAGAATATTTGAGTGTTTAAATTTGATATTGCGAGAGATGCTCGAAACTTACCTGACGCGGAGGTCAACCGTGATCAAATAGGCGGTTCCTCCGGGGCGAGGCTCATCCATTGCACACAGGTTGAGTTGACCCCCGCGATTGCTTTGAATAAAAGCACTCGGGCGTATAATTTTTGAGTTTGGGGACGTGCGTTCGCGCAATCCCGGCTATACTAATCAAAAAACATTATTTCTTCTTTTAGCTTTAACAATTGTTCCATTGATGGGAGGCACCAATGGAGTCCTCACGATCAATCGACCTTTTCTCTTCGTCCTCGTTGATCGTCATACCGGCAACATGATTTTCGCCGGTCGTGTTGTCCATCCGTGATGATGATGGGATGATTGTCGTGTGATAAAATTGTTGAATTGGATTCATCGTGCAAACTAAATTATATCCAATCGACTAAATTTATTATAAAACTTTCGTACAACTAATTTGCCAGCAACCTTGACCTAAAAAAAAAAATTAGTCATTCGCAGATGAACTTTTGCTTTTTTTTTTTTGGCAAATTATGCGAATTAATTTTTTTAAGCAGCTATTTATCATTATTTGACACTGTGCTGTCAATAAATTATTTCTGCGTGCGCAGAAAATATACGTCACAAACGTAAAAATTTCATCATTCGCTCGGGATCCCCTCCTTGTCTACAATCCACATCTGTCCCGTTCGCTCCAATATATAAATTGCTTGGCTGTAGATTCTCACTCGACAACAGTGTGCACTCCGAGCAAGTGATAAGACACGGTTTTTCCTTGGCATTCGCAGACTGAATATTTTTCACATACGTCAACTCCCAGAATATTGAAAAAAAAAAAAATAATAAGAATATATCAATCAAAGTTATATTTGCATCAGAGTGTTACATAGCGGTCGTCGCCGGAGTGTCGTCGAGAGTTGAGAAATTTATTGGTTATTATTATTTTTACGTGTGCAATATGGAATGCTCAAATGGCTGTTGTTGCATCTGCTGTGATTGAAGTATCACAGATTGTTTGGAATAATTGTGAGATAAAAAAGACTGTTTTAAAGCTCCTAATGAAACTTTACGTGATGAACGAGGTCACGTTTCGATTCCACATGGCTAAAAGTAGGATTCTAGACTCAACTCGGAAACGAGAAAGTGCTTTATGATTGAATTGACCGACAATGATACACAGGAATGAGAGCAAAAATTTTTGACAAGGTTGAATAGTCAAAAAATGAGATGATTCAAAGGAAATATTACACACACGAGACGCGTGATAAACGTCATTATTGACAGGAAAAAAACGTCAATACTTGCAATTGACGTAATAGAAAGTTTGTTTATGAATCTCTCACTCGATCGTGTGTCATATGAGCCTCTTAAAAACGAGGGTGAGGAGACCAAGTGGGAGCTTTGAAGCTCGAGGAAGCCAGAGATATCAAAGTCAGTCGAGTATCAGAGCTCTCAGCGATTGTGTATACATACATATGGCAGTTGATACAGTCAAAAGAGATTTGGCGGGAAGTTGACGAGAATTTTAAAAGCCAAGGGACATTTATAACCCTTGGTGAGCCTACAAATTAATTTACAAATAAATTAATTTCATATGACAAAAAGTATATGATTCATGGACCCGTAGACTCTGACGTGTAATCAAGACTTTTGAATCCTTCAAACAATTGGATACAGTTGTCCAGAAAATTCCTAGATGCATATTAAACATTGACGTACTGACAATTAATATTTTTACTGTCATTTATTGTACAATGGAGCAAGAGAGTGGACTGTGGGTGTTTGGATACGGCTCACTGTGCTGGAATCCTGGATTTGAATTTAAAAGAAGTATTATTGGCTATGTAAAAGGATTTAGCCGGAAATTCTGGCAGGGCAATGCCACTCATCGTGGTACCTTACAAAAGGTATATACATTACACTGTTTTTCATTCATGAATTCATTGTAAAATCTCGAGTACTTGTAGATAGACTTTGATACTGCATTGTCAGTTGTGGAGAAGTATCTCTCGCGATTTTATTTCAAGTTCTTTTGTTTCTATATGCTTCTCTGCTCTATCTATTAATATTTTCAATTGCTCGGTCACGCGAATGACTCGTGAACTCGGTATACATATAAACACACGTGTTTAGACAAAAGTATTTTCAAGTGACTAATGGAAATAAGTATAGAAATAATATTTATAATACTATAGGTATTTTTAAAAAAATCCATTCAAAAACCAAAAAATTACCAAGGATGTTATAAAAAAATCTACATGGTGAACCCATCATAGAGCAAACTTTTTTTAGTTCTATAGAAAAAAAAGATTTACAATAATTGCCCTTTGTATAAGGGGTGTAAGAAAAATAAATATCTTATCATCTTACTTAATTAATTAAATCGACACGTCACTAAAAAACGAGATAAATTCACGGAACCATATCTCATACGAGTTAGCTAAAGTGTAAGATTTCTTGTTTCGATGTTGTTTGCCTCTTGCATGCGGTCATTGAGATCATATATCGGTAACTATAGAAACATTCAAACTGTTGCACAAGATTTACCACGTAAATATTTACCTTATTTATTAAATAAATAATTTAATCGATTGTTTATAGCCTGGCAGAGTTGTAACGCTCATCGAGAACAAAGAGGTGAGCAAGAAAAATAGTCGACGAATAGAAGAAATGAATAAAATTTTGATAAATTTCAGGAAATCACGTATGGACGTGCTTTTGAGATTAAAGACAGCGCGGCTCTGCCGTATTTGGAAAAACGAGAGTGTGCTTTAGGCGGATATATAACAACAATATCAAAATTTCACTCTAGAGACGGCAAGACAGTATTTCCAGTGGTGATTTACATAGCTACGAGTGAAAATGAGCATTGGCTCGGGGATGCTCCGCTGCCATCAATCGCTAAACAAATTCTTGAGTGCCAGGGACCGAGTGGACACAACGTGGAGTATTTGCTCAGGTGAGATACCAATTATATCAACGAGTGGCCATTGAAACCACAGTGATCCGCACGTGTGACACATTGTTGACCTTTGAGATAAAGCAATTAGACTCAAGAGCTTGTTTGAAGCAAATAAATATCGATAATTAAATTAAAGCAAAAGTATTTTATCAATTCTTTAGATTGTATGGGCTATCTTACCTTACTTTAATTAGATTCAATCTCGTCTGTCACGCAGGCTAGCCAATTTTATGCATCAATATCTGCCTGAAGCCAAGGATGATCATCTGTTCGCCTTGGAGACTATTGTGCGAGTTGCTATTAAAAAGCAGCAATTGTGTGAGGCAACGCTCATGGGAAACCGACAATTTTCCATCAAATTGGACAGTGCTCAAAGTGACGATGTGGTCGACAACATCCAGAATAATCCATCGGGACATCAGTATATCTCTCGAGTTCCTAAAAAACAACTTCGCTGCTTAAAACCATAATTTTTTTCTTTATATTTATAATATTAACCATGGTATTTATTGTATATAATATTTATCATGGTTTCTACGATTAATTGCTACGCTATTGACATTTTTGCCGGCTGTATATTTACAAATTCGAATTTTCCATGAGAAAAAGTATACTGACTCTGACTGATCTGGTCGTCTTCGAGGAAAATAAATCCCTGCGGCCGGTGTACGCTGATATTTTAACAAGAGACTGATTGTAACCATATAACCTCATATTCCTACAGCGTTTTTAATTTTTTTTTCTTGATTATTTTCATTGATATGTTTGGGCAATCGATTAAACATGGATGTAACTTTTATAATCGACGTCGTACGATAATTTTCACTCATATGTAACCTTGTCACTATACACACACACACGCGGATATAGAATTAATTAAATGTTTTAGCATTAATTATACAGACACGTGCGCAAGATTGTAAATAAAATTGTTAGTCATAAAGAAGTTCGGAACGAAGACAGAGTTGACTTGTCCGAGATGCCTGGTGGTGTTGTTTTCCTCGTTTGCATACCTACGTTATCGTACGAGCACCAACTGGTTTTTGGAACACCCGTCAAGCTTGCGAGTGAAAAGCACTCAAAAGCACAAGGAGCTAAAGTTGATTTGCGTTTGAAGGAGTCGCGAAATAAAAATTATTTGATAACAATCGGAGGCGTTGATGTGGAAAATGGCGATGAAAGCGATGACGAGGACATCCCTGCAGTCTCTAGGAGGCCTCGAACTCGTCGACCTGCGGTTCCAGTTGGCAGTCAAGCGCGGACAAATGTCTTTGTTCCAATGGAAACGGTTCTGGACGAGCTTTTGAAGAAACTACGGGTAGAGCATGTTGTCTGGTGCAAGGATAAGGGAAATATGTACTATGAAGTTATCTTCCCGGTTCCTGCCGGCGATCCTTGCGAGAATTGTTTGCATTGCCTTACGGAAATGGGCATTGGAACGCGGATGAATTCGATTGTGAGGTACAGAACTTCACTGTATCAAAAAAAAATGTACAGAATTCATGTAAAAAAGTTTTTTTTTTCAGTGTAATACCAACTCAGTGTACGTACAGTGCCATGAAATTCGCGGCCTCACCCTCGAAGGCACTTACTCACGATTTTTCAGCTGCAAAAAGGGAGGCTGAAGACCGCAACAATTCGTGGGAAGCATTTGTCGACTCTATACGATCGAAATTGACTGTAAAACAAGTTGTCGATGGAGTTCGAAATGGCGGTGATCTCACATTTGACTATCTAGCATTAGTTCTAACAGCAGAGTAAGCACTTTTGTTTATTTATTATCTGTGAAATTAATTATTTCGTTGTGTTTTAGTTGTTTGGCAGCACTGGGGCTCATTGAAAATAGCGCGACAAACGTTGTCGCTGCGATGCTCGTGTCTCCGCTAATGGTATCGCAAATAAATATGAAAAAACCTTGGTCTGTTTTTGACTGACATTGTTTATCAACAGGGACCAGTTATGTCGCTGACCTTTGGTACAATTATTGCAGACAGAGATTTGATTTGCGTTGGACTTAAGAGTCTCTTCCTTGGGATTTTTATCTCCATTTTGTTTGGATTTATTTTCGGCTTGATCCTGGGAACTACCGCAATGCCTTGGGGTTACAACGACTGGCCGACAGACGAGATGAAAGGCAGGTGAGCATTTATTCAGTTTGATTAGAAAATTAAATTAATACAAAATTCTTCTTTGTTTGTTCAAGAGGAAACTACAGAGCCCTTTGGATGGGAATTTTGTGGGCTCTTCCCTCCGGCACCGGGGTGGCAGTGGCTCTTTTGCAGGGCAGCAGCGGTCCGCTGATAGGAGTCGCCATTTCCGCGTCTTTATTGCCACCCGTCGTCAATTGTGTAAGATAACGCCGTTACTTCAGGAAGTAAATTATTCCAGCTACTCATTTCAGGGTTTGTTTTGGGCTCTCGGCTGCATCTGGCTCATCTACTATCCCGTAAAAATGCCCCACATTAAGGGAGAATCATATACGGACTTTAACAGCTCATATGTGTACATATATAATAATTATGTGCCAGTAGAATTCTTCTGCAATGGAATTATCAGCGCTTGTTTAACTTTTATCAATGTCATATGCATTTTCATCACGGCGATAATTGTCCTGAAGGTTGACACTCTCAAAAGATATTATCAGTCAATATTGTCCGTGTGCTCGTTAATTGAACTTGCAGATAAAAGAAGTTGCAGCACCACATACATCGACACCCGAGTTGCGACGATTTTGGCAGCATGATATTCGCATTGCACGCGATAAAAATACATCTAAGGATAACAGCTCAATGGATTCGAGGTGTTGAGAAAAAAATATTCCGAGTTAATTTAAAAATCGACTCGAGGATAATTTTATTCTATTTTAGTTTCTATGAGGGATTAACTGAAAAAAAACAGCAAAGATTGAAACGTCGTCTGAATGAAGCTGTCAGAGAGGCCATGAACGACGAGACCTTCAGAAATGTCAAACGGTTCAGCTATGGTCAGCATGGATCAGATGAAGTACTCATATAAGTAATCAACTACTTTTTTACACGCGACAGGATATTTTTAAAATGGCTATTTTTGTAAATCTAGATAGTTCCACGGTTGAATCTGACGCAGAACATTCCTCCGGCGGATTTGCTGCACGATGGAGAGCCCAATCGAGTCAGAAATGTAACAGAAACAAATTCGGGCGCGGCATCGACAATGGAAAATACAAGCGAAGATTTGGCAGCACTTGACAAGCTCATAACATATCTACTTGGCCAGCCAAATGGAAATTTAGATAACTGGCGGCGTTCCCGGCGCGCAAGTGCACGTGGATATCGTCAATTGCGAGCAAATGCCATTGAGACTGATGCCAATGATTTGGCAACAAATATTGGCACAACTCCCTTATAATATGTCTAGCAAAAATTTGACCCTTTGTCTGAAAACTTTTTATTTCATCCTGCTTCTTACAATTAGCCGATTGTAAGACAAAAATTCAAGTACATGGTAGAAATGTAGTAAGATAAAATTATTTACAGGAAAGAGATACCGGGCTATTATCCAAATCTATTCAAGCTCGTAGGCAGAAAGTGGCTCAGTGCCAAAGTATCGATCGCCAAAGTTTCCTATTCCTGGCAGGACGTAAAAGCGCTCATTAATCTCGGGATCGAGAGCTGAAGTGACAATTTTAACCCGCGGAAAGGCATACGCGATTGAATGTACGCCTGACATTGCCATCAGTAGCGAAACTACGAGAATATTTTCTTCGGCCACATCGTGATCGAGGAGGACGCGAATAGCCATCATGGCTGCGGCTCCTGTGGCCACAGTGGCGTCCATAAGAATTACACGGTAGTCTTTAATATCCTTTGGCAATCGTTGATAGTAGAGCTGTACAACAACAACAAAAAAAGGAAAAATCATTTAAACTCCGGAGAAAATAAATTGCAAATGTCTGTTGCCAACAAACCTCGGGCTCATCAGTCTGAAGATTAGTTTGTATTAATATTTTTCCTATACGAATGTCCTTGCAGACATCACAGAGGGCCTGTTCCATAGTTTCCCCAGCTCGCATAATAGAAACACCGCAAATTTTATCAGTGGCACTGCGTTTTCCATGGTAGGGTATGCCCTGTGGTGTTTCCACAGTAATTTCCTAATGAAAAAAAAAAAAAAAAAACATATTGATATCTAAAAAGCCTCAAATGCTTGAATATTGAAAATAATCAAGTCGCTAATATACCTTGAAAGGTAGCAGAGACAGTGCATACTCAATAACCAGGCGTATTAATCGTTTCGAGTAGAAAATAAACGCATCTCTATCGGTATGTTTATCACGTATGAACGTGTGGAGTCCTGTAACTTGTGGCGTGTCCGGTAACATATGGAACGATGACGGTAATGGCTGGCCAAAGTTTGAGTGTGCAAGTTTTTCTCGGAGTTTAAAGCCACGCTGCGAATAAGCGAAGGTATCGTTTTATAATGACATTAAAGACAGTCGGAAACATCATTGTCATGCGATATACCAGTTGAAGCTGCGTGTGCACGTGTTGAACAATGAGCTCGATTGCCACCTCGTTGTCTCCGCCCCGTGGCACGATGATATCCGCATGCACCATCGACGGAGCAATGTAGTAGTAGTAAGCTGGTTTCACCATCGTGCAATACTGCTTCAAAACACCCTCCAAGTCTCTGCCTCTCTGTGAAATGTCTCGGCGTAATCGACGAGCAAGCCTGACATCCGCGTCTGTGTCGACAAATACCTTCATGTCACACATCTGCAGAAAAAGACACGTGATTTGATTTATATTATTGTATATAGTTTTATATACAGTACCTTGAGCACTTCTGCGTCATAGAACGTGAGAATCCCCTCGAAGATAATGACATTAGCTCCATACATGAGTTTCTTTATCGGGACAAATGTATAAGCATTAAAAATCGATTAACCCAGAATAATATAAAAATTTCATCTTACAGTTCTGCTCTCTCGGCTGTGAGTAACGAAATTGTAAATAGGCACGTCTGCTTTCCGTCCTTCTTTCAGTCTTTGCAGAGTTTTTTTTAATAATTCAAAATCAAACGCGTCGGGATGATCGAAATTGTACTCGTTTCGAGCCGCCATGTCGTGTTGTTTTTCATTGAGAACCTAAGAAAAGATAGTAATTTAATATTTTATGCTCGGATTAAAGAGGGATCTTGTGGCGATATACTTACTTTGTAGAAAGAATCCATGCTGAGCAAAGTAACCCAAGGCACATTCAGTGACTCGATGATTTTTGTAGCAACCGTGGTTTTGCCTGATGCGCTGCCTCCACATATGCCTGTGTGATGTCGTATTGTAGTGCTAGGAAGGGTTTAATTGCTTGCAATATTTAAAATTCTTTTTTTACGAACCGATAACAAAAGGTTCCACCTGTTGGCCGGTCATGTCGTACCACGGCGGACGACCTGCTGTGTAGATTGTGCCCCTTTTACTGCGGATTATGGACTCTGCTGATGTGCGTTTACTGCACTGCGACATGCTTGTTGTTCTTTGTCGTCGTACTCTTGGAGATTTTTGAGAGCCTGTCAATGTAGATTATTATTGGAATGAAAAAGAAAACCATTATCGAAGACAGATGGGTGGCAGGGGAAGCAATTGGAAGCAAGTATATTTTCTTCAGACGGATCGATAATCGTTGAGACCGGTTTTCCAAGCAATTCCATTGAAAGTTTAATAAAATATTAAATATTCTCACCCGTGGACGGTGGCCGGGGTGATTGTGGTATAGGACTAACGATTTCTCTTCGGCTTGTTTCATCATCCTGACTGGCGCCGTCTGCAAGGAAGACAGCGCGATCTTCTAGACATATATCACCGTCGCTAAAATATACAATAACAGCTGTCTATTAATTTAAATAAATTTTTTTTAACCTCTCACCGTGCTTCGGTAAGATTCAGCCGCATGCGAAATAATAAGCAAAAAATACTATAGACTACAATAACCTGTAATATTATGTGAAAAAGACAATTAAAATTACCTCTCAGAGCTCGCTGAGCTTGGTGGCTCAAAGTGTTGAAATTCGGCTGCCATTTCAGCCAATTTTTAGATCATTTGAGGGAAAAAAATTATCCTGATGGTTGGAAATGGCAGCAGCACGTTGTCACTTTGCTAATTTGCAGAATTTGCTTGCGCGTTTTTTCTGCCTGGGTGATAAGTATATATAGCTCAGTGAAAATTAAGCTTTATTTCCAATGAAATTGCGTTACAGCGACTATTTTAGTTGACTGCCAATCAACGATGTTCAATTTAAATTTTATTTTGCCGCTATTTTACTGCGCGAAATCGCAAAACAGCAGCCAATCAAACACTGCGTGCACCTAAAAAAGCGCCAATTGGAGAATTTGAACAGTGCACCAATATTACACGGCCTTTCATGATAGTAGCCTTTAATATGGCTAACAAAAAAAGTGTGTACTCACTATACTCAGTGGATGATCTCTATATGTACTCTATCTATACTTGGCTCATAAGACTGTGTAAGACCGTGATATCGGGTGTCTTAATTCAGTCTGTGTTTTTATTCCGTGCCCCTTCGTGTGTCTCATATTTATCGACAACGCGACGACCCATTCGTCGGGTGTGCGCTTTATTTCTCTACGTCAACGCGCTTGTGTATTCGTTGGATGTGAGACGCGCCCTCCATTGACCTTGAAATATTGTACTGTAACTTGAGAGTGCATCGTTCAATGTTGAAGTTGTTGCCGGGAACAACGCGGAAATTTTGGCATACTCGGCATCACTGATATATACCTCAAGCCTTTTTTTTTCGTTTGCCGTCTAGTATATATTTATTTGTGTTTAAAATGGCGAAGAAAACTTACGATTTATTATTTAAATTGCTGCTTATTGGTGATTCAGGCGTTGGCAAAACTTGTATATTGTTTAGATTTTCGGACGACGCTTTTTCCACAACCTTTATTTCTACTATAGGTAAGTGCATCGATATTTCCAAAAAATAGTTCAACGACCTCATTCAGATACTTTTTTTTTTCATTCTCGACGTGTAGCTTATTCCAAAGTTCACTCGATGACGGCATCATTATCAGATCATTCTGATTGATTAGTAGTTTTAAGCCTATATACACATTATACATATAATAAATTATCAAACTAGAATGTAACGGTTATTAAAATATTGATGTTGTTACAGGAATAGACTTTAAAATAAAAACAGTTGAACTAAGGGGCAAAAAAATAAAACTGCAAATATGGTGAGTCATTGGTGAATCATTTTAAAAAGGGGTTAAAAGAGTAAATTTTTTCTTATCACTCCAGGGACACTGCTGGTCAAGAGCGTTTCCATACAATTACCACTTCCTACTACCGAGGAGCAATGGGAATAATGTTAGTGTACGATATAACTAATGAAAAAACATTTGAAAACATTGTCAAGTGGTTGAGGAATATTGATGAAGTAAGTTGAATAATTTATCAACAAGAAACAATTTCAAACAGATGCTAAGACGTTGTTGGAATTTTTTTCACAGCACGCAAATGAAGACGTGGAGAAAATGATTTTGGGAAATAAGAGTGATATGGACGATCGACGTGTTGTGAGCACAGAAAAAGGCGAAGCAGTAAGGAGATAAATTCTTATCTAACATAAATTATTATGACCGATTTATGAGTATACAGTAATCTTAATCGTTATTTTTTTTGTGTTTATGATAACAGATAGCTCGGGAGCATGGTATACGGTTTATGGAGACGTCAGCAAAGGCAAATATTAATATTGATCGTGCATTTAACGAATTGGCAGAAGCAATTTTGGACAAAACACATGGGAAGGAGCCACAAGATGCGCCGGATCGCGTGACTGTTGATCGTAGGGTAGAAAGAAGTTCGAATCGGTGCTGCTAATTTGTTTTTTTTTTTCTTTGGTTATTCTATTATTTATTCTAACAGCATAATAATAAACTCATATATAAACTTGTGCCAGTTGGATTAGATTGGTGATGTTAGGCTTAGTGTGCCGTTTTTTGTTGCTACTTAGCCTCTGCATCGGTGGAAATCATGTATATCACTGCCTGATGAACTTGTGGCAATCATTTTTAAATGATAAAACTCGTGTGTCACGGAATTTTGCACTTTTCTGTCTATTATGCTAACAAAATTATAAAAAAAAAAGTTATAATTCGACTGCCTAGCAATTACTGATGTTTTAAAGTCAGTATAATCTGCGTACAATTGTAGTCCCATAATCGAACACGTATAATCGAGTATAATACGGCAGTAATGCATCGTCTAGTCTCCTAATTTTTTTTTTTCATAGACAATAGTATATCTAGGCAATGAAAGTCAAATACATGAGGTGCCTATTATTCTTGTTCATGTCGATTGTACGTGCACAAAATGTATCACGTGTCTAAAATTAAAAAAAAAAAAAAAAAACGTATTGCCGAAAAATTTGCTGAACATTTTATCTAATATCTCGATAACTATGCGAGATTGATAAATTTTGATGAAGAACTTTTTTGTAGCTGATAAAATTCTCTATAAAAAAGGTCTCTTAAAAAAAATTTTTATCTTGTGTAGTTTTGAAGATATTTTGATTTAAAACAGCAAACGGATTTTTGCAAGCATGCTTTTTTGGCTTTAGACTTGTGATATATGTTCCTTTGATATTTCAATGACGCTTAAACACTGTTTTTAAAATTATTCTCTGTATATCAGGCACGAACTGCAGATTTTTTTTTTATAATACGTGAAAGTCAATTATTTTCATGGAAATATTTTACGAATAAAAAAAAATACGAAATTCTATAAAGTATTTTTTCAAAGATGTTTCCAAGACTATAAAAACTGCAGTTGAGACTTTTTCATGTCCATTTTAAAAATCAAGAATTTTTATACAGATTTTTCTATTGGAATTATTATGAATAGGAAATTATTCAATGCGAAATTCGAATAAATTAGATAAAATTTAGCGTGAAGTAACATTTTTATTTAATAAAATAATGCACGCTCTGATTAACGAAGAAAAAAAACCCGACTTGGGGCTTTTTTTATACAATAAAATTTTTTCAATGGAATAATAGAGGCATTTGGATGTGACTGTTTGAAGTAAAATTTAAATATTGAATTTTTAATGCTGGATATCTATATCTATATTAGCTGTAATTAATTTACTATTACAAATACAATTGTACACGATTTCGCCAAGTGATTTTATTTTGTGTCCTCCCCTTCCTCAAGATGATGGTACTTGTGTTACAAATACACGTCAAATTACATTGTAGTATTTATATTTAATATTTATTTTCACAGCGATAGTCAACACAAAAAGTGAAATGATCTTGAAATTGTCAATTATACATAATTTATCAAATATTTTTTCTATTATTTACGGAAAATGCATATACATACACGTGGAATAATATAAATACATGCAATATATATTCATATTTAATTCCTGAATACACTTGATTAATAGTTGTCTGACTACACGTGGAAATCTGTTTTTTCTTTCATATACATATAAATATCGAAATTTTATTCGATGTAATTATTTAACTTTATTTAATTTTATTTATGAGTAAAAAAAAAAAGACATTTCTATATCTAACAGGAAGATGAGTATGACATGATTAAAAGTGTTGAATCAATTTCGTATAGAGACTTTGTCGAATAACCGCCTAAAATAAATTGAAGACTTAAATAAACGGAAAAAAGTAAAAATTGGTATGATGACAAAAAAAAACATGTAAATCAAAGTCTTTTAATACGTGACACAATGATTATATTAATTGACTTATAGACTACACTTTTATCAAGCTCTCAAGCCTAAATATACATATAGTTGACGGAAAAAAAAGTTGCATCGAAAAATACTTGTAGAATTGTGAAAACTGGCTTGTTTTTGTTTTTATCTTCTAAATTTTTTTTCTTCTTAAATTTTCTCATCACTTTATGCGAAATATTTAAATCAGGAACTAAAGCGCGTAATCCTGTCGCGTATTTCAATTGATGAAAAATAGTGAAATTAATCTCGAGAAGCTCCAATAATCGTCAGGATGTAGATGAATATGTTGACAACATCAAGATAGAGATTGAGTGAAGCAAAAATGTACTCTTCAGGTGAAATCGAGTATTTGTGCTTACCGCCCATCATCAATTGAGTGTCGTAAATCAAGTACACACTGAACAAAAGAGCACCCAGTGATGCATAGACCAGCTTCAGAATTTTGTTATGCGGTAGGAATATGCAAATAATTCCAAAAACCATAAGAACAATCAGTGCAACAAAGAGAATTGCATGTAAAGCCGTAAAGTCAATCTTTGTTTGAAAAGCAAAAGCTGTTAGAGCTAAACAAATAATTGCGGTAATGCCAACAGCCATGATGACCTGCAAGAAAAACCCCGTGATTAATAATAAAAATTTTACTATTTATAATGAAAATAAAATACAAACCGCATCTGGCTCGTAGTTTATCGATGTGACAGCCAGCAGAAAACCTTCAGCAATCGTAAACACGAAGAGAAAGATAAAGTTCATCGGGGCTTTCCTTCTTACGCTCGAACAACAAGCCATACAGATTAGCAGGACGAAAACCAAGACAAAAGCGACTGGAACAAGCGCGAAATTGGCTTGGACGAATCTCTTGGCGTTGGGGCTAAAGATAAACGCAGCAATCATGGCCACTGTGATGCTGAGTTGGCACATGAGAATCAAGTAGACCTTTCGGATGAATCCGCGTCGAATAGATTCTTCGCTGAACCCAAAACCTTTGGCTTCCTCGTGAAGAGGATCCTCTACATAGCCTGTGGTATACATTCCAGATTGCTCACCGCCGCTTGTAGGCATAAAACCAGGTCCTAAAAAAAATTGTCACGTAATGAATATTTCAAGATAATAAAAATATTCTAACTTAAAAATTCTACTGCATACCTGGAGGATACGATCCGTTGTAGCCTTCCTGCGCTGGATATCCTGTGTTTGGCGGATAGCCGGGGGGATATCCCTGATTGGGAGGGTATCCTTGATTTGGTGGATATCCTTGATTAGGTGGGTAGCCTTGATTCGGGGGATAACCGGGATTCTGTTGTGGATAAGCTCCTGAACAGTCAGAAAAAAATTTTAATATATCAATTATTCATGAATTTTGTTAAGAATGTGATGAATGTTTTGATTAAAACAGTCCGATTTCTGCCCAGGAGACTTCTCCAGTCAATTATCTGCTGATATTGATTGTGAATTAATTATTAGGGGAAAAATATTCAAGCAAGTGTCACAAATGTGTGACATTTGTGGTTGATACTCTTTTTCCACTATTGAAAATGGTCACGTGATTAATTTTAACGTTGAAAATACGGATGTGTCTAGAACTGGCGTGAATTACGTGAATTTTATTAGTGATTTGTAAATTATAGTGAAGGCTGTGTGGGCGATTGCAGAATTGACAGAGCCTCTGTTATATATCGTATAAATGAAGAGCGAATTTTTTTTTTTCCCTTTAAAAATTAAAAACAAAAGAATATGCAAAATAAACTAATGTTTCGTGATTGATTAAAACATAATAATAAATTTGGAACCTTGTTGGCCGGGATAGAATCCTGCATTTGGTGGATTCTGCCAGTTGGACATCTTGCTGATTTTACTGAAAAAACCAACCTATAATTATCATACATATTTCAGAGCAATTTTCCGTCATAATAAACTACAATGTTGCGATTCTAGTGTCATTACTGTCTACATGAAGCCAGATATATGCTCGACAACAAGATATATCCAATGCGTCATTTAGAGTAATATACTTATATCAAAGGGAGTAGAATATTCTTCTTTTTGTTATTAATTCGATAACTCTGTAAATAAGCGAGATAGCAAAAAATGTTATCAGAATCAAATGATAGGAAATTAAATTTTCTACAAAAAATATAGAATATATTTTTCAAATATATCCCTTTGCTTTTGAGATATTTAAAAAAATAAGAATTTTAGATAATTAAAAATTTCTCAAAAACTAAAAAATACATAAAAAAATTTTATTTCATGCTTTTTTTAAAGAAATTTAATTATCAATTGTTTAATAAATTTTTTGGATATTTTGTTTATTCATCGAGTTATTAATGAAAAACTAAAAAAAAAAAAAAAAAAATATCGAAAATAGCATTAAAAAATTTTTTCATCTCAATAAAACGGTTTTAAATTTAATTGAGGTATGTTTACATGAATAAAATACTGCGTATTAGCTTTTATACAGTTTTTTTTTTGAATATATACGCCCTTTTATCATTTACGCTGCGACATGTTTAATTCACTCGTTGATAAATTCACAATAACAAAATTCAGGCATCTAAATTGATACAATGAATATTATTTTTTTTTTGAATTATTCACAGATTTCGTCGAGTACGTCACGATTCCAAGAAACACGTCCTTGGTAAACTATTGATTTTGTCATGTCCAGAAGTTTCGCGAAAAATCTACTAACACTGGTGTATAATTACTGTTAACATTTAAAACAGAGATAACTTGTCTTGCATTGAAGATATAATCAAAGGATGATTCACACGAGATTAAATGTGTACTAGAATTACAATAATTGGAGACGTTATAACCAGATGTTAAATATGACAACTGTAATTAAAGCGGGTATCAATCATTTTTCAATAATTAAAAAGCAGCAAAAATAATTGTTTATCAACCGGCAACGATGTCCAGTAACCTAAGACAATAGCTCCTTGACCTACATTGAAAAATCCCAGTCTTTGATTTAAGTACAACCTATTGATTCGACTATGTAACAATAAATAGAGTTTATATCATCGACAAAATTAGTCCTGCGATGTTAGCAAACGTGTTTATCTGGTATCAAGTGATCGCTTCACTTCGGCGCCATTTGCCACGGAATTTTTGTTCGATTGCGCGTTATTACACCTTATTCGGCAACATTTTTGCAAGAGCTTCTACATGAATTATTACGTAAATTATTCGACTGTACGTTTGTTATTTAGTAGCTCGAGGTTTCTGCAAGCGAATGGTTTAAATCAATAATACGAGTGATAACACACCTTTTTTATACGATATGAACTAAACTCACTTGTATGTAATCACACCAGGTTAATATAGACTGTGTGCACAGTTTTCCTGTGGATTTTCCAAGATTCGGGTCACACTCGGGTAAAATCTACAAATGGCGATGCCCAATGCTACCAAAAATGCGGTGCATACAAATTATTTCGATGAATATGTGTCTGGACACTGCAGATATTGTACTGACTCACAATTTATCTTTGACCGTAATTTTATACATACGTCACAACTGAACCATATCAACACAAATACCTGCGTGTATATACTACATATACGCGTATTATAATATATCTCTCTGGGAAATTCCTCGTAGTAGCTATAGTACTGAGAGAGGCGCGCGGTGTGCACGCGCGCAAAATGGTCACATATTTAGAGCTTATTTTTATGACTCATAAAAGTTTTTCAGCGTGTGGCCGACTGTCGGTAAATAAAATGATCAATTTGCAGATGGCGTTGACTGTTTAATTCCTATGCTGTATTTTGACGCATCGGCCAATAAAGAGACTTCTGTTTGACAGTAGAAATTGATAGTGATGGCGGCTTCATCACTGTGTCAGTACCGTGCAATGTGTCCATAAATTAATAAATAAGTATTTTACGATTGGCAGCGACAAAGTGTAGTAAATACGGCAGAGTGTTAAGTGTGCTAGATTCGTCATTGGCACGGTAATTGTGATTATTCATCGAGAATGGGGGACAGCAGAGAAGGCGAGCGCCAACCGCTCCTGAAGAATGAAAGTGCTAGTTACAGTCCCCCTAGCAGCGATATCATTGGTAATTAAATTTCTAAGCCGATTGAATCTATCCAATTATAACCTGATAAGACTCGTCTGTGCACTTGTGAAATAATTAAAATATTTCAGATGGAACACAATCAAACATCAACACAGTTTCGCCAATTGGTCCCGATGAAGTTCCACCACCCTATCAATCAGCCAGCCAAAGTGGCATGCCCATGGTTACCTGTAGAGTTTGCCAGGCGATGATTGATATATCCGGAAAGAGAGAGCAACATGTTGTCAAGTGTAGCCAGTGCAATGAGGCTACTGTATGCCATTTTTTTTCTTTATTACTCATTATAATGTTATCACACTTGGCTTTCCTGTTTATATATACTTTGCGTGATTGTAGCCAATCAGAAATGCACCACCTGGCAAGAAATATGTGCGATGCCCCTGCAACTGTCTTCTCATTTGTAAGAGTTCGTCACAGCGAATTGCCTGTCCCAGGCCCAACTGCAAACGCATCATCAACTTGGCGCCTAGTCCCGTCACTCCGCCTGTGCTTTCAATGCCCGGAATGTGTAGAGTTTGCTGCGCTCACTGTCATGACACATTCTTGGTGAGGAAAAATAAAAAAAACACACGTTGTCATCTGCAGTTAAATGATAACGATCGTTGTTTGCAGTTTAATACTCTGAATAATGCTCTGGCTCGATGTCCCCACTGTCGAAAGGTGTCTTCCGTAGGACCAGATTTTGCCAAGGGACGTGGAATCATGTTCATTGTTATCGGAATAATAGCATTGATTGTTGGCATCTCTGTGACTGTAAGTACATACTTGGGTTATTATCGAGCTGTACGTGCTTAACGAGTGGAAAACATTTTTTATGATTGATTACACAGGTCGGAACGTATTCGATAGTTCGTGACAATGGTGGATTTTACGTTGCTTACGTTGGTAAGTGCAATATAATTATTAGTGTGTCGATAGTGAGTGGTCAAGTTGTAATAATTCAAATTTTCTAGGTGCATTTCTTATTGCTCTGCTTGCGTTGGCCCGAAGTGTTTACTATTGTAGATTGAAGAATAGTTTGATTGAGGGCCCCTTGTAGAACATCACGAAATTTACATGATATAGAATTTATTGCGTAAAACAACAAACATCATAATACTTTTAAAATTAAGAATAACTACGTAATCGATGTTAGTCATGAAATTTCAATTCTTATGATTAGTCGTACGTAAAAATTAAGTTTAAAAGAACAAAGGCTTATTGTGGAAACTTGAAAGATGGTGATTTTTTTTTTTATTACGATTAAATCAAATGTAAGTTTACTTACGTTAAAAGTTATTTTCTTGCAAGAAATAAAATTTTTTCGTGATATATATATTTTTTTCTATTCAGTGATGTTTGATTAAATTATTTGTATATTGAAATTAATAATGAAATATGTGATGATGACAGTGCTATAGGAAAGTATCGAGTAGATGATCATTTTCTACTGAATTTTCCTCTGATATCTGATATTTCTTTCTGCTGACAAGATAACCAACTTTCAAGCTTTAAAACAATCCAAATTTGTTATTTTTCTGTTTTAAATTAATTTTTTTACTCATCAATTTTTGGGATATTTAATCTTATATACGACTAGACGTAAGATTTAACACAGAAATGACTATTGAAAAACAGGAATTAGTTGGATATATTGAGTGCTAAAAATTGAAAAAACTCAAGTAATATTTGTTGAGATATATACTTAGTTTTCTTTTTCTACTTTTGCTTTATATTCGAGCAATTTTTCATCTTTCAATGAGTAATCTCAGCTCTCTTGTCATGGAGAATTGCTGTCACGCGTATGTATGCCAATTAATATTGTGTAATAATAATGGTATCGCGTAAGCTCTTGCGCGTCATTCCTTTCAAGAAACAGTACTGTTTTTTTTTTTTTTTTTAAACAAAAAGATGTGTGCTGTATTATTAATTCGAAAAATACAGATATAATGTATATGTCACAATATCTCAAATAAATGGTTACAAATTATTACCAATATCAATCGAATCGATAAACACATTATTAGCTTCCTCAAACGATATTAAAACGAAGAAAATTGATTTTTCGATCAATAAATGAATAAAAAAAATTTTATAACATCACTTTTAAATAGTCAAAAGGTCATTTAAATCTAATAAAGTAAAAAATAAGTTTATAACTGATTTTATATCAATAAAATATAACGTTAAAAATGTTGTAAGTAGTCTGCAATGACAAAAAATAATTATTATTTTGAATACACTGTTGATAATTCAATTTTTCATGTGAAAGTGAAATATTTTCGATTTTATGAATAGTAAAAAAAATATCAGCGTTTTATTATTGAAAAAAATGGAGCACATATTCCGACCTTTTCCTACTGCTCTTTAATAGTTTAAAGGAGTGGGTTCATGAGCTTACTTGGT
The DNA here is from genome assembly GCA_002156465.1 of Macrocentrus cingulum. NCBI lineage: Eukaryota > Metazoa > Arthropoda > Insecta > Hymenoptera > Braconidae > Macrocentrus > Macrocentrus cingulum. The sequence continues at coordinate 16,120 of MVJL01011760.1, read as the reverse complement.
CCCGTAAGAAAGAGAGAAAGTGTGTAGCGATAGGTGTGTCATAACAATGTGATTGTCGAATTATTTCCCGGAATAATAACCCACCTTTAATATTCGTAAACAAACCGTTAAACTTTTCCGCGTGAGTTGTATATTCACAATTTTTTTTTTAAACGAATGTGAGCAGTGTAACAACAGTTGATTCAACTGATAAACAATCTCATATATGGAAATAAGGTGTTGGTAAAAAATTTAGTGATAAATTTGATGAAATAGTGTAAGAAACAAGGATATGAGAAAATCGTAAAAAAAAAGTAAATTATTCGTATTTTCCCACAATACATTTTACTCGTAAATTATCATTACGAAATTATTCCCACGCTATAAATATTTATCCACTATCTGTACGAAAAATCTACAGCTCGACGTCCATTTCCCGTCGATTAATTCATCTAAATAGCCCGGTTAGCACTGAAAGTTGTCATGAGTTAATATTTATTATATATAAAAGCCCGTGAAACATGATGATTAAGTAGCCTTAAATAGAGGGGCCGATTGATAGGGGGGAAAAGCAAAAGAAGAACCACACTGGCACAGGAAGACAACGAATTCATCGAGCGAAAGTTGGGCCTGGAAGGAAACTTGGTGCAGGACAAGGAAGAGGATGAGAGCAAAAAGAATGCATGTGAGAAAGGAGTAAAAAGTGAGTGGAGATGCAGAGATGAACTGGATAGAACCTCTAGCAATGTCAACTTACGTAACATCTATAAATGCTCCAAACTCGATATTACGTGAGGGCTCTCATCTCTACATCATTCATCACTAAAAATCTGATGAGTAAATAGGTCAGCCGGAGACATGTTGAAAAATCCTATCCATGTGTTTTTATATAAGTAAATCTAAAATAGTATAAATAAATTAAAAAGAAATATTTAATAATGAGTAAATGCAAGTTAATGCAACTTTTAATAATGCAACTCGTCGTATAATCATCGGCTTGATTTTCATTTAATTGCAATATGAAACTAGAAATTTATTACAGATGAAAATAGCAAAGTTTCCGTAAAATCTTTCTCAATCGCCCGCAATTACGTCGCATTAACAGATCGCAAATTACGACAAAAGAAAGTTATAAAGTCTGTACTATTAAAATTTCATCAATATTCATTTGAAAAAAATTTTTTTTTTCTGCCATTCATATTGGCGAAATTTAATCAACTAAATAATTATTGTATGATTCTTCAGGAACGTCAGTGGCGCATGACCCCCAAGGTGGATCAAGGATGATGCATGATGGCATATCGTTACCCATTGGTCTCGGTGACGATTTAACAAGAGGACGGCGTAGGCAGAGTGTCGAGCGAGTGAGAGGTGGGAAAGTCACTGGAGAATAGGTATGGTAAGAGGCAAAGAGTAGAAGCATCCCCCCCGTTTTGGGTGCGACCGCGGGTGACTGTGTTGTGAGGCAAGTTGAAGACGACAGAAGAAGAGGCGGAGATGAGTCTTCGGGCGCCTCTTAGTGCATCGACACTTTGCATTGTGAACACGAGTGATCGTCTTTCTTGGCGCGCCTTGCTTCCTCAGTAAAATGATTATTTGTCTAACTGTCTGTAAGTGTTTGTTGCACTATTGTATCTCACTAATTTCTCCAGTAACTGCTCCATTTTTTCAGACCTGACACTTATTCTCACGGCGGAAATCCACGCGCGAATCAATGACAACGCTGGGCGTACAGTTGTTCGACGAGCTATCGACGGAACTCGAGGAAGGTACTTGAAAATACAGTTTTTACTTCTGTGTCTAATTAAAAATTTTTTTTTTTAGGAAACATTACGAGCCCGAGTACGATGATTCTTTTTATCAGTCTTACGATGAAGATACAGGTGAGTTTGTTGCCGTGAACACGATAGAATTTATATAGTTACTTCATTGTTGGATTATTATTTGTTGCAGATTTTTCCGAGTTTCGCAACAATGTTCCCGGCGAGCCTGGCATTGATTATCCCTCATTCACGAGGATACCACAGACTCGTTTTACCTGTGAAAAAGATTTTCGAGGTGAGAAAAATATTTATGTGCGCACGATCAAGTCCAAGTGAAATGTGATGACTTTCTGAAGGTTTATCCGTGGCATTGACGAATCAAATAGTGTTTTATTCATTAGACCATCAACTCGGGGAATAAATAATGAATTTTATCCAGCATGGCAGAGGGCCTTGCCATAGAAGCGTCGGCGTTTGCTGCGTAACACTGTTAAATATGCACAAACTTGTGTGTGTATGGTGGAATGTCGAAACTAACAAAGACCGCTAATTATACTACAATCACAGACACCATCAGGCGTGTATATATTGCCGTGGAAAAACCGGTTATATTGGCGGATTATGATGCTGCGCGAGGGTAGTATTATCGGGGGTGTCATTTACTCGAAGTTTTTGTCACCTTTGTCATTCATGTCAAGGATAAAAGCATGCATACATGCTGTGAACGGACGGGAATCTACGGAATCCACAACTAACATTTTATTATGGCTTTCGCAATAGGTCAGCCACTTGGAGAAGTATACAGAGTATCATCTGATTGCGCGCGCGCGCGCGAGGTCAATTCACAAATGAAAACAAATATCAGATCTATCTGAATTTATATTCAGAAATTTTCATTCCAATTCATGCATACCCACAGGCCTAAAATCAAATCGACTTGTCGGTTTTATTCACAAACTCGTGATATATAAATAAATCTGATGAAATTACGCAATTTACTTCATTAGACTGACCGCAAGAGAAAAAGAAAAAAATTAAATCTCACAGATATCTGATGCCAATTCCTCTTGCTAACTAGGATAGTGTGTATTAGGACCTGATGAAGAAGTTGTGCAATATTCTGCCTCGCTCTGCAAACTACGGGACGACTATTTTTGTATATGTGTATATATAATATGTACATGTTCTTGTGTTTGACATCATTCTGCAAGTTTTAATTAACGCTATTATATAATAATTAAAGCAAGGTATTAAAGTAAAATTGAAATATCGTGAAATAAATATAAAACTTATGGTTTAAATTATTTTGCGACTTCATCCGCGGGTAAATGGGCGTTGTTGCCGTGCACGATATAGGAGAGAATGAGGAAATAATTTATGACATTGTGAAATTTGTCTCGCGGCATATTAGATTCTATGAATAATTTTGTCACTTGTGTGTCCCTCTAATCTGTAATTTCATATATGTATTTTTTCTTTAGGTTATTATGCAGATGAAGAAGCGGGTTGTCAGCTGTTTCACGTGTGCGACAGTAGTTTCCTGGTGTCGTCATTCCTCTGTCCAGTTGGATCGACCTTCAGTCAAAAGCTACTTACTTGCGACTGGTGGAATAAAGTTGATTGCTCGACGACGAAAAATTTTTACGCTGCCAACAGTGAGAGTCTGATTAGCGAGGTGGATGACGATGAGATTTTACGCAAGGCATATGAGATGACAAGCCTTCAATCCATAAGAAATGGAATTTCAATCGATCCTCAAGCTCGGATTAACGGGATGCAGTCGAGAAATTCACGAGATAATGATATTGCACCTGACGGACAGGTGAATTCGGACTATGACAGCAAGCAATCGAGGATTAGTCACCCTCTGTACAAGTATAGCTCGAGATATTCCGCGGCCTTGGACCTGCACGATCGAGATATTGACTATTACCCAGCGCCGCTCGATGACAAGCCCTCGGTGAAGGTGTATTCACATGGCAAGGAGGAGAACAGCGACTCTGCGAATCAGTACGCTGGATTTCAGGTGTCATACGCACCTACAGTGCCCACTGTAACTACGACAACACGTAAATACTACTCTCCAACGATTCCTTCGGTTGTTAGAACAACTCTGAGATCGAAGCCCGACCTGGAGTTTGAGAGCTCGGACCACCTGTACTCGGCGAAGGGCAAGAAAAATGTCGGAAATACCGAGAAAAATGGTGATTACGTTGAAAATATCGATTCAACACCATCTCCACGCATTATTCAACAATTTCGCACATCCGAGAGTCCCCTGGAAGGTGGAGTATCCCGGGATGAATCGAAATTTGAGTCTCAGAATGCAAGTGATGTCGCACGGGACATAGTGCATCCGAAAACACTGCCATCTGTCGTTTTCTTGCCACCGTTTTTTTATTACTCCACTGTCGAGCAACACGAGTCAGTGATTGATCAACAAAAGGCACTTGTTAATTTAACTGCCAAGCCAAGTGTTGAAAATTCTCATGACGTTACCACGGCTAAGTATGTAGTCGAGTTAACGACAATGTCGCCGGAAGAATTTAATACCCCTCTGGGGGATATTGCCGAAGGTGAAAGTTCGCCATTTCACATCACGGTGACTGTGAATAAGGATGAAGAACTGCATCCAAGTAGGGATTTATTGCGCAGCTTGATAGCTCAGCAGGATTCGTCGTCTGTCGATCAGATTGGGGACATTGAAATTGTTCAATCGCAGGGAGCCAAGGATTTTGATGGTCCGCCTGCGCCCGCAGAGTCCAATGTAGAGGAAGGAAAAGATTTTGATTATTTTGCAATTGGTTTGGGCCGTGGAAGGAATATTAACAATGTGCCAAGACCATTCTCCTTGCAGGCAAATTCACGGGACATTGAGAGTGCTAATAATTCGTCGGCCAAGGCTTTACCATCCACGGAAATACCGTCCGGCGTGGGAAAGTCTGATAATTATAAGGAAAACAATAATACGCGGGAAGATGGCGTAAATGATAAGAAGCGACGGATTGTGGAACACTTGGCTCAAATGTTTGGTGACGATACAGCGGATAACAACGACCCGGCGTTCGCTCTGCCGAGCAGAGACCGGGCTGTTGAGTTTCTAACTGGAACACCTAGTAATTTGCAAGCCGACACTGGCGATAAGGATAGTGGCGATGACGCTGTTGATGATGAGAGGGACAAAGAAAAATTTATTATTGAGACAGAGCTAGTTCCTTCACTCGGATTCGCGTTGAATACAGCCGAAGATCGGGAACAGTATGCTGATGCTATAGTTCGAGGCTTGCTCAGAGACACACCGGAAATTGAAATGAGTACAAAGTCTGAGAGGGAAGAGAGCTGATAAAAACAAGATATCTATCAGCCATTAGATGGATACTATTAGCAATAAATAACTGTAATTCAATAAATAAACATGCCATTCGGCGGCCGAAATGGGAGTAGATTTCTTTTAGATATCTCATCGGGCCTTTTATCGAATGATCATAAAAGGCCCTAAAAGTCGGAAAAATAATTAAAATAACTAAAAAAACGATACAAAGTTTTTTTTCCACCGTCGTACGTCGTTTTCTCAAATAACACCCTATTTTCCTAGGTTCTTCAGACAATAAGACACCTAGTAAAAAATATATATAAACATAAGATAATTTTTTTTTTACTTAAAAATTTTTAAAACAGTAATAATAAAATTATCAATTATCATAAGTCATTTATCTTCTATAGTTAATGTCAGACACATACCTGTTTTACCCATAGTATCATAAAGTCGGTAAAAACGGAATTTTTCCCTTTACCTTTTTCGATTAGTCGATAATAAAAAAAAAATGTAATTTCATACGAGACAAAAAAAAACACGTTTTAACTTGAAATTACATAACTGTCTATTAATTTTATCAATAAAATCGATCTATTAGTTGGATAAATTTTTATTAACCTCTATGCAAATGCATTTGAATATTAATTATTACTTATCTGTTATTATCAGTGCGTGTATATATATTTAATACACAGGCTAAATTGCAAAGCTAATGCATATATATGAAGTAATAATTAACAAGCTATAAATACCTGTAAAATTAATGAATATATAAAAATAACAAGTGATATACTTGGCTCCGGATTTCCCCGCGCCAATATATACTGCTGTATAAATCGATGAAGCGTGATCTGGTAAATTTTCTATTCACTTTTGATGACTTTCGCGATACGACTCGAGTGTAATACGAATTATCTGTGAGCCCTTCTCATTCGTCCGTATGTCGCGATATTTTTTATTACATAGTTCCCTCTCTCTTTGTGTGTTGTGTGTGTGCACATCGCGATGTTGCGCGCGCACGCATTCAAACTTGGAAGGCGTTCCCGCGCTGACGCCATTTTATAAGTCGAGGGCGGCAGCAGGATCGCGTCGTGCCGTCCCTGCTCTGAAATCTTTGTCGGCTGGAGGGAGCACACGAGCATCTCAACCACGGACAAGTGCTCAAGTCGTGGCTACAAGCATGTTGTGCTGGTGAACGAGGCACATTGACGAGTTGGCGCCCGTGATACGCGTGTGCTCGGTTTGGTGTTACTCTCGTTGGCGTACGTGTTTTTGCTCGCTCGTGAATTGCCGTCCGACTCGTCAAGTACCACACGACAAGATCGACTTCAAAACCGGGACAAAATGTGCAAATACAGTCGAGAAGTCATTGACAAACAGTGTGTTTACATTTATATCATCAGCTTGGGCCGACACTTTGATCGTAAGTTCGTGAAATCTGCGACAACGTAACCTCTCATTGCATCAGTGTTTGCGTGGAATGGTGCAGCATCAGGTGCGTGGTCTTTGTTTTATCGTGGACTTTTATAGTGTAATTGCAACAAAAAAACGTGTGTGACTCTAGACGGATGAGTATATAACTCGACACACTTCCGACTAGTTAACGGCACATTGTGAATTTAATTAACACGTTATCGCAGTCATTGTCCAAGTTGTGTGTTTGTCGCGTTTTCTGCTGCGTGTTCAATGTAATATACAATAATACAATGGGAGACTGGTGGCCAGCAGTTATGTGGACATTTATTGCCAGTAAAAAAGATCATTTCGTGGCATGTTCATCAATTTTCCGACGTGCACTGGAAATCATGTGATATGAATAATCGCCAAGAGGCTGATAATGTTGTGAGCGAATATTCAGTGAATTATTTAGTGAATACTTCCTGTGAATACCGTGATATAATTAACGTGCAAATGGACTTGAGTACGACACCTCGACGACCGCCGGACGGCGTGGTCGATATTCAGAAAACATCCACGCATCGCGTGGCCAAGAGTGTCTTCAGCATTCGCAGCCTGGTGGACGTGGAGGATGCTGATCTGCCGGTCAACAATGCCGGTGAGTAGTTATTTTTTGCGATTTTATTCGATAAGAAATTATTTGTGCATGTGTATGATGATAGTTACAAATAAATATATCCATCAGTTGGATATTGAACGTGTCGATGACGCTGGTCACGCGAATTTTCTTGTTTATCGGCCTCGTGACTGCGTTGATAAATTGTATTACTGTATTATACTTTCACGAGCAAGTAAATACACAAATTATCATTTAAGTGTTCTAAAAGCGATAAGACTAACGGAAGTGTTAGCAAGATAGTAAAATCTCATTCTAACAATTTTGTATCGCTCTTTTGAGCTTGAAATTCACGGTTATTACCGGTGAGACGATATATAGTATTTTCCGACGATTATATAATAATCTATCCAGCTTCATGAGGGCTCTTTCTAGGGGGTAGTGAAAATATTTTTCAAGAAACAATGAATAATATTATTGGGAATTAAATTTTCTATAAAAAATGTAGAATAAAGTTTTTTTGTATCTCTTGTAGATTTTAAGAAATTTATATTTTTAAAAATATCTCGAAAATAAAGCAAAATATTGAAAAAATTTATTCTACATTTTTTGTAGAGAATTTAATTTTGAATAATATTACTTTAGTAATATTTTTCAAAATATTACGTATTTAACCGACTTTTTTTGTGGTGAAAAAAAAAAAATAATTTTTTTATATGCGATGATTTTTCCCTGCAACTCAACGAACTTTATCATGTCGAATATATTGTCAAATTGATTGTCGAGAGGTTGTGAGAATTATGGGTTTTAATTTTTCGCTTTAGTGTTGCAAAGTCTCGCACCAACTATCCTCCTCTGGAGTTTTATCGCTGGCTGCAGTAAAAATCACGCGCTCAACGATGCTAATTGCTGGGAACAAAAAATTCGCCAAGAGTAAATACATATATATATAAAGAGTATAGAGAGGAGGGAAATGCGCGAATGATCGGCCCGCCAATAATATGTGGCAAGACTGGATCATAAATAATCTGGCCGGCGGGGGTTTTACGCGTGCGTTATACGCGCCTCCGAGCCGCTGATTGGTTGACCCAAGAGCCACTAATTGTGTTTTATTAGGCGCTCACCAAGCACTCCTCCCTCGAGCATACACATATATACTTGATATTTTTTTATTTCATCTTTCTACGTCGATTTTTCTTCATTATTCTTCAATTTTTTCCCGCCGTAGTGTGTTAGGTATACACGTACTCGATCCATCCGCCCATCAAGTACCCATGCACTCTCACACCATCATCGTCTCGTTGCCAGGCATCATCTGCAGACAAAGTTTCTTTTTTTACAACGAAACCTACTAACTGCTGCTTGAGTACTAACTATAAATGACACTAGCGTGATTAAGGAAGCTCTCCGACGCGTCATATATACACTATCTCGTTAAGAGGTCGTTAGCGGGTATACATGTAGCTTGTAAATTTTTTCCTTACCAAAAACGCGCAATGTTGTGCAGGACGATGATCAACATGCGACAATTTTTAATGCATCCCAACCCTATCACCTCAAGCAGAGAGAGGACATTATTTTTTTTAATCATGTGTTCAAGTGTATATAGCCTTGGATGGGTTTTTTTTTTATTATTATTCCGAGATTGAGAAGTAGCTTAATACGGAATTATTTAAATAAATGTCATGTATTGAGGACAGCTGTACGAGAATTTTTCTTAATTGGATTTTTTTAAGCAAGTTTGAAGGGTATAACAGGGTTTTTAATATTTTCTACAAGGCATTGTCTGCATTTTTGGTTGTTCAATTTGATTTATCAGCGCTAAAAATTTAATTTCCTGAAACAAACAGTGTTATAGCTCGATACAAGACTCTATAACGTAATAATATGGACAATGAAATTGAAATTTTTATCATTTTTGTCAGTATATAACGTCGAGTGAACTGACAAATAATTTTAAAAATAATTTATCACAAAATTCAAAGCTTTAAAAAAATTGTTATTTATTTTTCCGACTGTAGATTCATGAAAAATCGTTGGAAAAACGAATTTTATATGACCATATATACAAACATGTTGCAAAATTCTTCAATGAAAATTATATATATACCTATCATCAGAAAATATTATTTTACTGCAGTGTAAATGTGCCTATTAGGTATGTGAAAAGTAATTTTTTTCTTACTATAACTGCTTGTGGTTAATGAAAAAAAACCTTTTGTAAAAATTTATTAGGTTTTTTTTTTGACGTTAAAAATTCTTTCATCAGGATTTGTATAATTGAATTGGTTTGCAATATCCATGAGATTTAATTGTCTCTTTGTTCATAAGAATTTTTCCACGAAAATCACTAAACTATTAAAAGATATATAGGTATATGTCAAAGTTTGAAAAGAAATATGTATATATCTCATTATTATGAAATGGTTATAAGTATAAGCACAGGAAATAATAAAGGAAAATATGCAATTACTATAGCATAACGAGAGGGGAGGGGGTAAAATGTTGTAAATAACCTAAGAACGTGATGTTTTTAATTGATCATTTACGAGCGCGTTAACGGCATAACAAAACACTGTATACATTGTACATCCATTCTGCAAAGAACAAATAATAAATGCAAGGGTTTGCGCGCCTCTATAGTCTGTGGTATTCTTGCGTGACGACGGTATTAGCCAATTGGCCCATTAATCGCTCCGTCGGTCCGTGACAGCCGAAGCTTCCATTTGGAGGGAAGTATAATTGCTAATCGCTAATTGCAAATACAAACACTCCATCCAATTAACCAGATGTGTGTGGCGCTCCTAACGGTGGCGTCTCCAACTATGTACATGCTGACTGACCTTTTGCAAAGAGTATACATATACTCATTGAAGCATTCACGTCAACAGAGTTGTAAAAATATCGCGTCACTAATGCTAAATAAAAAGGCGTGTGGGTGATTTTTTTTATTAATTTTTCAATAACTCGGTAAATAATTCAGATAACAACAAATATTATTTGAATTAAATTTTAGGAAATTAAATTCTCTACAAAAAATGTATTATACTTTTTTTTTCAATATTTTCCTTTGTTTTCAAGATACTTATGTTGAAAAATAAGAATTTTAAAAAAATTAAAATTTCTCAAAAACTAAAAAAGATAGAACAAATTTTATTCGACGTTTTTTTTAGAAAATTTAATGATAAATTATTCAATTGGAATAGTATTTTTTGTTATATTGATTATTTATCGAGTTATCGTTGAAAAATTAAAAAACAAAATCATCAAAATCGAGTTTTCTCTTGAACATTTTTTTTTATCTTATTTTAACGTTCCAAAATTCGTTCTAGATAGGAAAAATGATTAAAATAACTAAGTTGTTAATTTTGAGATTTTTTGACCATCATTATTAGAATTATAATAGTTTTTGTATATGGAGGCATCTCTCATGAAGAAAATAATATTCAAAGAAAAAAAATGAAATGCGAGCTCTTTCAATCAATTAGGGCTAATAAATGGTTTGAGAGGGATGAGGGTGTGTGCTGTTTCTGTAGGTTTATGCTATTAAAAATGTAAATATCTCCTGGCGGCTTGTAAGCTCGTTATCGGATGTAAATATGGCGCGCGCGGGTCTCGACCGTTAACAATATCCCCACTCTAATAATTTTTTTTCTTAATTCTTTCTCCTTGGGATCTTTTGTTTCGTTATTTATTGAATAACGCGTGTACACACACACACGAGGTTTCTTTATAAACATATATATTCAAGTGGCCTCTGCACTCTTCGCTCTCGCGCTGCAATATATTTTTATTTGTCCCAGGAAAATGATCCTAAAGTCGTTTAACTTTGGCATATCAAGGGAGTAAACAGAAAATATATTTAGCCATTAGTATAAAATAGTAATTGGAGATGGAAATGAGTTTGTTATGGAGGTATATATACAGATATGATGGCGCAGTCTAACGTCATTTTCGCTTGGATATGTTTGGGCCTCTTCTTCGTCTTCGAGCGTTTTGATATATGACTCAATAAAACCAGGTCCCGAGGCGGAGACCCATCGGATAAATATCAAACGTAAAATGTTCACCTCGTTAACTCGTTGGTGTTTCGTATGGTGTGGCGCTGCGGGGCCCGATGGACTCTCCTCGACTTGCGAGAGGCCCTCATTTTATACCTATATATGTATATAATATTCGCCGCTGGGTAATTAAGAACTCGTGTAATTAGGACCGGGGAAATTAGACTGACAGGTGGAGGAAAAAATTGAAAAATAATTTAAAAAAAATAAATAAATTTAAATAAGAGGCGGATCAGGATGAATTTTAAAACAAATATTTGAACCTTTGATGGCCTCGCTCTCTCTCTCTCTCTGTCTGATGATGGTTATACAAAATTATATATTATGTTGTGTGTCTTCAATCCTCTTCTCGACAATCGTGCGCATGCATGCCATGGAACAGTAGTGTATATATTATAGTCGTTGAACCTGCGTTGCAATGTGATAAAATAGTAGTTTCTGCTCGTAAAACGTACAAGACAAGTGAGAAAATTTACGGAGATGTCCCTTTGGACACCTCTAGGTGTCACTATGCATTTATATACACCCCCGGAGTGACAAAATATCACAGACGAGTATATACTATTTATATTATACTGATGTCATACGACAAATGTTCAATTTTCGTGACCTGATTAAAAATTGAATTAAATTTTAGTACACGAATTATATATACTTTATTAACAAAGATTAAATTGATTCATATTGGATTTATCACCGGAAATGTTTGATGTTATATATTACATTATATATAAAAATGAGTGTAAGGTTTTTTTTTTATAAGTGCTGACATCATTCAATAAAAATTATCTGCAATCAAAATCGGTCAGTTATTTTTTGATAAGCTGATGGTTTTAAACTGTTTATATTTTAAGTATATCAAGATAATCTTATTATATACTTACATATCTATGATACACATGTATATGTATATCCGTTAGGTCATTTATTTAGTTTAGAATTAATTTAATAAATAATTTGTAATCTGCTGACACGTGTTATAAGTAACATGTCATTTTTTAAGCAGGAAATATATTAAATAAAATGAATTAAATAAATTATAACGTTATGAAAAATCAAATTAATTAGAACAACGAGGATAGTAAATAGATTTGAGTGTTTTGTGGCATTTCTGAGACGACAGACATATATAGGGTGGCTTAGTGGATTTTTTTTTTGGTTTTTTAAGATTCATCAAGTATAGGTAAAAACATCTCTCAGGTAGTAGCAATAATGATAAATGTAAATTTTGTAAAAAAAAAAAAATCGAATTATTTTATGATCTAAATATGAAAGTATTCTCGATTCTTAATTATAATTTAGGGGGTGTGTTGATCTATTTAGGCTTATTGTTTGTCTGAGCAATAAATATCATCATTATTAGGAATTTCCAATTTTGCCTAATACTAAAATAAATCTGATATTAAAAATTAAGTTTAGAAAGTGATTAATTTTTAAATCTAAATTTTTATTACTTTTTCTGGCAAAATTATTATTTTTTTTTTTTTCAAATTTGATAAATCGTTTTATCTGACGTTAATTTTTAATTATATTAAGGAAAAAAAAAAATCTTGAACAATTACTTTGACACAATACTTTCTGTGGCCATGATATAGAGAGTGTGTTTGAGTATTTTTATTTCCTCGTCAATTTCCGGACCGGGCCCTAGCCGCAAAAGAGGAAATGGCTAATTGGACTTTGCGCCACTGCCGGAAATTAAATACTAAAACATTCCACGAGACACCAATTTCTCTTCTGCCGTCGCCACGCGCGTTCTTTCCACGCTCTGTGTTTATATATTCGCATCACCAAAGTGTGTAAGTTCATTTTGCACACTTGAATGCACAATAATACATAATATTATACAGTTTCTTCTTGCATCATGCGGAATAAACGGAATGTTTTTTCCTCTTCACTGTTTAACTGTGATGGTCTGTTTGTTTTCGAGACAACCATCGTCGTCAGCATTAAGCAAAAGAGTCGACGAGTAGCCCGTCGGTTGCGAATGTAAAAGAAAAATCAAAAAAGAGACACGGTAGAGTGCGAGTAATCGGGACGAGGCTGCAGAAACATCGCGAGAGATGCTACCTAATGCATACTCTCTCTCATCTTCTATCTTTCTTCACGTGCTCCTGCATATTATTCTTCTTCTTCACCGCGGCGATTTGTCGTTCCAAATGTCGCGCGAACTAATGACCACGTCTCTTGGAATTATAAAGAAGTTTCGTGTGACAAAAACTGTATTTCAAAGGAAGAATATAAATTTCTGAGGAAATTTATGGTGTAATATTTTTAAATTCATGATAATCTTTAAATACAGATATATGATATATAATATTTATATATCGCTTTAAAAAAATCTCAACATATTTTTGTTTCATTAATATTTTGATAACTCAGTAAATATACGAGATAGCGAAAATTATTATAAGAATTAAATAATGAGAAATTGAATTCTCTACAAAAAATGTAGAGTAATTTTTTGCTATATTTTACTTTGTTTTCAAGATATTTCAAAAAAATAAAAATTTTTTGAAAATGAAAAATTTGAAATTTACAAAAATTTTTAAAAATTAAAGGAGATACGAAAAATTTTATTCTACATTTTTTGTAGGGAATTTAATTCTCAATAATTTACCTCTTGTAACATTTTTTGTTATCTTCTTTATTTATCGAGTTATCTAAAAAAAACTAAACTAAAAAAATTGTGAAAAGAGTGTGAAGTCGAGAGGTACTTCTTTGAAAATTAAAAAAAATTTTTTTTATCTCATTTCAACTATAACTTATATACTCATTCTCGAATTTGGCATGTTGTATAGTAACACGTGACATTGTTAATAAAAGCTTCCAAGTCCGATAGTATTTTAGCTTTTTATTTGCATAAATTATTTTTATGCATATAATGAAAAGAATCACGATGCAAGATTGAAATTGGGGTTATTGTTCCACAACGTGATATGTATAGTAAATGATAGGAATAAAATTAATCGCTTGACGGATTCTGTCGTCGTGAAGATCAATTTATTTGTCCGTATTATTTATGTATTATCATAATGATATTTTCCAATGAATGCCTTACGTGATTAACGACATGAACCGATGACTGTGGCGAACCAATTTCTGGAGGACCGATATTATATGGGTCACTGAACTCTTTGAAATACTGTAAATAAAACATGAGTCCATGAAGAATTATACTGGTCATTTTTTTATATGTAATTCGCACACTTTAAGTAACTCTTTAATGTCCATTATTTACTGTACTGTATATATACTCGCAATGACTTGTAGATTTATGTTCCATTCGGAAATTGAATTTAACTCTGGTGCAAAAAGTTGTTACCAATTATTTGGGTTATTCGTGTAACGGTATAGTACGGAGAAATTTTTTTTTCAAGATTGAGACAAAATTAAAGTGTAGTACAATAGTTGTTTTTTAAAATAATAATCAAAATAAAAAAACTGGCTGTAATGATGATTAAAACTGAACAGTGCAGTGGGGATTATTATTTTTTTTTAACAGCTCATTCATATTGTTTATCATACTTATATCTTTTTTTTTGAGTTGATGAAGTTATCGAATTTTGATGATAAAGAAATTTAATAAATTTTTATTTTAAAATTGTGTCATCATTTATAAATTATATTACATATAATTGAATAATTCTTATTCAATTTTATTGAAGTGTCTCAATTCTGATAAAATTAACTCTACATTTTTTAAATTCGATTGAAAGTGATCTTTTTATATTCTCTTTTTTTTTCTGTTTGAAATAAGTATAGCAAACTGCAATTTGGTTTAATTGACGGTGAATTAGAAATAGTGTTGCAATCAGCAATTAACGAAATTATTTTTAATTATTTATGTGTTTTTCTATTTTGTTGAGGTCAAAATTGAGTGGACATTTATAACTAGTTTTTTTTTTCTATTGTTTTCTAATTGCTCTAGTAATTATATTTTATACACATGTATATTTGAAATGGACGAGTTTTTTATATACAATATTATTGAGGAAATATATACTGTTAGAAATTATACGGTATATCTTATATAATGCATTTTTAGGACACATATAATCAACTAGATTTATTATTTGCCATTCAAATTTTACAGTTTTTGATCTTTAAATATAAAAAATTTTTTTTTCCGTGAACATGTTAGTTGTTTAATCTAGAGTAGCCATATAATATTGTCTTTCATCACCTCAGTTAAATACAATCGTTTAACAATTATATGCCACAAACTAAACATTTACGATAAAAATATATATTATTTTTAATTTCCAATGTTTAGAAAAATTTTTTTTTTATCTTTCCAATTATTCTTGCCTATAATTATATAAATTGATGCCAAGAAATGAAAAAAAAAAAAACAATTTATTGTGCATAGAATAATTTCAAAAAAAGTTGACTTGAGATAAAAAAATAATTATAAAGTACACTGAAAAAAGAGTGTCGTTAGTATAAGCGTATTTTCGGCTGCGACAAGGGAATTATGATTTTGTTAGTTGAAGAATATAGTACTCAGTTGTATTCACAGAATGTTTAATATTGACCGACGTGTAGTTGTAGTATCTGACTGTATAGTTGCTGGAGAAAATTCGTATAGCTGTAGGAGCTATCCGTATAGCTGCGAAAGCTATACGGCGCTTCTTTTGTCACCCATTAAATGTAAGGTTAGAAAAAATTGTCGCGATTATATTGAAAAAAAAATTATAATTGATAACAAATTAACGTCAAATAAATCCCAGTAGTTTTTAATTATATGCAATGCCCTAGTCAAATGTCCGTATTTATTAATTGCGTGCATCGAAACTCATTGCGCGTCGCCTAGTCTGTTTAGTTCCTACAGCTATACGGCATAGCTGTGAGAGCGAATCGAGAAACTATTACTGCAACTATACGTCCAGTAGCTATGGAAATTCGTTGCCTTGTCACAGCAGAATATTGTATTTTTTTGAGACCTATTACGTTGGTTGGGTATATTAACAGCAGTGTTTTTTCAGTG